>JAODAL010004549.1:0-155158 GCA_025379985.1 Phyllomedusa bahiana | reverse complement strand
CCTTTTCCATTGTCTCATACTTTTTGTATAGAGCCCCTGGCTTCTAGGATTTGAACCCATCCGAACATTTCTGCAGTCTGTGTTAGGGACAGGGAATTTAAACTGTCTCTTTTTGCTGACAATGTTTTGTTTTCACTGACCCATCTCGAGACTTCTCTCTCTAGCTTGCACACTCTTCTGGCTGAATTTGGGACTCTTTCGGGCTCCAAAGTAAATACATAGAAAACCAAGGTTTTTCCTCTCAACATTAGTCCCAACACCCTAATGGAGCTCTGTGCTACGGTAATTTTCCCTTCCAAAAGCCATAACATTTTAATTTTTCCATCTACATAGACATATATGGGCTTTTATTTTGCAGGACAAGATGTACTTTCCAGTGGTGTTGTTCATATTACCATAGAATATACTGGGAAACTGCAAAAAAATTCTAAGTGGGGCAAAATGTGAAAAGAAAATGTACTTGCACCAGGTTTGCAGGAGTTTTGTTTTTGTGTCATTCAATCTTCGGTAAAAATTATGTGTTATCTGTATTCTACAGATTGATACACATCCGCCAATACTAAACATGTAGGGTTTCTGTTATGTTTTTGTGGCATAAAAAAATTCCAAACATTTTCTATATTTTATATTTGTGCCGTGGCACCGTTTTGTGCGCCAATAAATTTTTTGTACTAACACCTACAGATGTTAGTGTTGCGGCATTTTTTGCAGGCTGGAGTGTTCTTTTTATTGCTAGCAGTTTGGAATACATGCGACTTTTTTGATCACTTTTATTCCAATTTTTATAGGATATGAATTTTTTTTTCTTCTACAGTGTTCAGTTTATGGGATAAATGATATTATATTTTAATAGATCGGACTTTTTCGGACATGGTGATACCAAATATATGTAACTTTTTTTATTTTATTTTTTTAAATAAAATGGCAAAAGGGTGGTGATTTGAACTTTTAATATATTTTTATTTCTTTACACTTTTTTTTTATTTTTTACTTTAACATTAAACCCCCCTGGGGGCGTTTCCCAAATTGGGGGGGCATCTTTAATACGCCTAATGCATTCATAGACAATGCATTGGGGCGGTACCAAGATGGCGTTTTCCCCATTTCCCTGTCTGGGGCAGAAGTGGGGCAAAACGAGAAACTTGGAAAAGCAAATGGGAAACCCTTCCAAGGCCCGGCTGCCGGGTTTTCCCCATGGGGAAATTGGGTTTCTTCGCTGATGCCCCGATGGGAAAGGGGAAGAACTTTGTGGGGGGGAAACCCGTTTTTCTTAAATTTTTCCCCTTCCCGGGTGGGCCCCATTTTGCTGCAGCGTTTTAAAGGGTTTTTAAAAAGGGGTTGCGGGGAAGGCTGTGGGCCGGGCCAGATTTTAATTTGCAATTACCCTTAACCCCCGGCGGCTGTTTTAACAGGGTCGCGTGGGGGATCTTGTTCCCACAACTCCTTAACCCCCACCTTAAAATTTCCCATACGTCAAGGGGGGTTTAAAGGGGGTTTTAAAAATTTTTGATGGGGCCCTTACGGGGTTTTTCCTTTTTTTTTTTTTTGGGGGATCCCCCCCTTTTAAAAGGGCTGTGTAAATTGGGGAAGTGTCGTCAATGGGTCAAATTTTTAAAGCCATTTATGCTATCCCAAATTGACCCCCTCTTTTGGACCCCGTGTTCTACCTTTCCTTTATATACCCAAATGGGAAAACCCTTTTTTGGGGTTTAAAAAAAAACCCCAAAACCTCCCCCTGGCAGACCTTTTTGGCGGGAGGACAGCAAAGTTTCAATGTTTTCCACCTAAAAAGTAGAACCCTTTAAAAACATTTTGATTTTTCGGGTTCCAACCCCGAATTACCCCAAATTTTTAAACCCCAGTCTCCCCGGGGTATTTTTGGGAGAGGGCAGTCCCTTTCCCTTTGGGTTTCCCCTATCTCAAAATTTTCTGGGAAATGCCCTAGTACCCAAACCCTTACTGGATGCGGTGGAAAATTTTTAAAGGGGGTTTTCAACCAAAGGGTCTTTAAAAACCCCTCAATTTTTTCTTGAACTTTCCCCAGGGGGTTTCTCTAAAAAGGCCCCCAAAAATTGCTTCTCCATTTCTCACAGGGGGCCTAAATTTTTTTTTGGCCGCCTTCGGAAACAGACCCTGCCCCCGCCCATTGCATTTTTTTTAAGTCAAAAATTTTTGTGGTTTCGCCCCATAGAGCGCCTCACTCCCTTATTTTCAGAACAAGGGTTTGATTTTTTACAATGGGGGGCCCTGGGCTCCGGGGGCCTTTTCTCTGGCCCTTCACTAAGGGAATAATATAAAATTTAAATGCTCTATCACCCCCCTGCCCTTTTCCCCTCTACCCCCCCTTTTTTTTGTTTTTGTTTTGGGGCCCGGGGGTTTCCCCCTCTTTCCCTTTTTTCTTTTGGGTTTTTGGCAGGCTAATGTGTTAGTTATTTTGAATAAGGAAAATAGCCTTTATTTTTGTTTTGTTCTTTTCTTTATTCTGTCTCATATTTCAGATATTATGCATGATGTTTACGTTTTCTTTATTTTCGTACAAAAGTTTTAAGCGTAAAATTTGGGTTTGTACTTTTTTTTAAAAAAAATTAAATTTAAAAATATTAAAATTATAAAAAAAAATTGGTCCAAATTTTCCCTTTTTTTTTGGGTAAAAATTATCAAACTGCCTTTTTAAAAAATTCAAAAAATTTGCATGTTAGAAAAAATTGTTATATCACAAAAAATATTTTTAAAATTTTGCTTCCCCCTTTTTATGTCCTATGTATTTTGGGCATTTTTTTTTTTTTTAAATCTTTTCTTTTTTTATGTAGGGGAACTTTTGAGTTTATTTTCATTGGGAATTTTTTTTTAACCCCCATTTCGGTTTGTGGACCCCTTAAAGGGGATTTGGGTCAGGCCTTCTTTTTTTTTATTGGGGAATGGTAAAAGAGAACTTATACTTCCCCCCATTTTTCACTTTTTTGGTTTTTATTTGGTCTTCCCAAATGGGGACATGGAAACCACAAAATTTCTGTTTTAAAAAAGGGCAAATGAAACCCCCTTTCCCTTTGGTCCCCCTGACTTTTTAACAGTTTAGAATTTTTCCCCAATGTATGGGGTTTATTGCCAAACTTGTTGTAGTTGTTTAAAATGAAATTTTGGGGTTTTTTTTAGGTTCTTTGTAAAAAATGAAACTTTTCAGCCACAATTTGCATATTAAAAAAAGGGGAAAATTAAAATTTTAATTTTAACAGTTTTATTGAAAAAAAAAAACCTTTGGGAAAAAAAACCTGTGGAAAAACCCCAAAAATTTTCACTGCATCATGGTATTTTTCCTTTTTAAAGGGGTGTTTCTTTTCCCAACCCAATGCTCATTGTCATCGGGGAAAATGAGTAGAAATAAAAGATAAATTCATTTCCCCCCTTTGGGCCCCCTCCCATTCATTTCCAAATTTCCCGGTTTCCAAATACATCCTGGAAGAAAAGCGGGGAAATGTTCGTTTTTCACTGATAGGTAAAAGCCAATCCGGCCCAATAACATCACTTGCCTTTGCCCCTTTGGGGCCGGAAATTTGGTTCAGCTATATGTGAATGTGACCGGGCTACAGCGGGATAACGCACCGGAAAACCGGGATTTGAAGGAAATTGCCCCAGGGGAAAAGGTTTCCCGGTTTCATTTTTATTTTTACTTGTGCCCGATTTTCATGAAAAAAGAAAAAGATAGGGAAAAAAAACCCCCTAAAGTCAAAAAAGGATTTAAAAAAAAACCCTAAAAGGGAAACCCCCTTTGGGGCCCCCAGGTTTTATATTTTTTTAATTCTTTAATTGAAGTTTTATACTAGAAAAACTTGAAAAATCCTGTTTTCAGATCAAACTCGGGTTTGGAGAAAAAAGAGGAGAGTTTATTTTCCTGGGTTTTTTTTGGTATTGAATCAAAAAATTTTGTAGTATTTTTTGTACTTTGTTTGCCTTTGGGAAATTTAGTAGAAGAGTGAGGGAAATTTCAGGAAATTTCCTTTTAGAAGCTGAGTATTTTTTGATGGGGGAGTTTTGAAAAGGTACGGGGCTCTCTGTTTCCGGGAATGGTGTTTTACAAGAAACTTAGTGTGTTTTGTGGGGAAAAAAGGGCAGAGACCAGTCAGTGCATGAACTCACCCAGAATTCCCCAACAAAATTAAAGGGGGAACAGCTCTCCCAGTGGCCGCCCCTTTCACCGGAGAAGACCACTCTTTTGGGAAGATTTGTTTGTTTTAGTTTTTTTGGGGAAATTTTTAAAAAGCGGGGGGGAAAAAAAGGGGAAGGGGAATTTTAAGTTAATGAAAAAAATTTAAAAAACTCGGGCAATTTGGATTAATTTAATGCAGTTTTTGTCACATATGAATATATGTGGGGTAATAAATCACCCTTGGTGGAAAACCCAGAAAGCAAGAATTAATGTCCCCCCGTCACGCCCCGCCAAGTTTTCAATTGTTTCTTGCCCTGTCAAAAATTTACTTCAACTTAAAAGGGCATCTTTTTAAAAATTTTTGGTTCCAAAGAAGACCCGGGTCTTTTGTGTTTTAACAAAGTCTGTGAATTTTCAGTTTCTTTTTATAAAACCTTTGTTAAAGAAGAGAGCAAACTATTTCTCAAAAGCTCACCATCAAAAATACTCGCTTCAAAAAGGTATCGCCTGTTTTCCCCCTTCTTCTAAAAATTAGTGCAGTTGTAGTTTCTGGGGACCCCCTGAGACACGGGCTTTCCATGGAACTTGGAAAAGAAGTGAGATCAGACTCTCTCCCGGGCTAGAATGTTGGCAATTTCAACAATGGTTTTGTCATCAGTGAGGATATCCTTTGAACGTTGGGGCCTTTTTTTTTTGGGGATTTGGGGAATCAAGAAAATTTAAAAAACCGGGGGGGGTAGGATTTTACAAGAATAAGTTTTGGGTTTTTCCCGATGAAAGGGAAATATTCTAAATATGTGAAGTAATTTGGGGGCCGAAAATAAGAAGCTTTTTAAACTCTGAGGAGGGCTGGAGAGATTTTTTTCCATTATATCTGGGGAAAAAAAGGTTTCCCCAAAAATTGTTAGGGGGTAATCGGAATATGTTTGGTTTTTAAAGGGTGTAAAAGGTATTTGGGAATTGGGGATAGTTGCTGGGATCTAATCCTTTACAAGAACGAAAATGTAAAATTTAAATGGTTGGTGAGATTTTGCCCCTTTAAGTTTAATTGCAAAAATGGAGAAAGAATGTTCAACTTTTTTTGTCCTATCAAACGAGCTTCCCGTGAAGACCCAAATTTTTTAGGCGCATTATTTCACCCAAAGTTTGTCTTGTTTCCCGAATCATGCTATGTGATTCAATTGTATTTCCGGGGGACCCAACCCGCCTGATTTTGGGAGATTCCCTCATTTAAAGGGTTTTGAGGTTGGGCCTTTTTAGGGTTTCCAAATAAAACCCATTTAAAAAAGAAAAATAAAAAAAAAAAAACACTTTTTTAAATAGACCATCCCCGACACCCGCCCCGGTTTACCATTTTCTAAAAAAATAAAACCGTGCTTTATCCGGCACAGTCCAAAGGGTTTGTTGTTGTACAAAAAGGAAAAACCCCTAAATCTTACAGAAACCCTGGGGAAAATGGGGCATAAACCAGTTGTCCCGGATGCTGGGGTTCCTATGGCCCGTGTCCTGGAAAGTGGGTTGGTCATTTTGGGGTTTTTGGTTTATTATCTCCCCCAGGGCAGGAAAAGGGAATTTGCCCCCCGCAGTGAACAAAAATTTTTTGTTTTCCCCACCCTCCCTTCCCCTTTTCAAAAAATTAAAAATCCTTCACCCCCACCACTTTTCCCCCCATGTCCCACGTGGTCCTGGCTGTTGAAGGGCAGATCCTGGGGTGTAACTGCAATTGGTACCTACCATATATGTGCAGGGGTTTAGCTCCCGAGGGCCATTTCCTTTCTTGTGGGCCCCTTATGGGCTGGGGGAGAGGTTGGGGACCTTTGGGGGGTGGCCCCCTTCTTCCCACCCCCTTATTCCCCGCCCTGGTTATAGGTTGGTAAAATTTTTTTTTTTTCAACTATCCCAAATAGGGAAAGGAAAAAACTGGATCTCTCTTCCCCAGGACTGTCCTCCCGGCCCGGGAAAAGGTTTTACCCTATTTTACTCCCCCTGACAGGGGGGGGTTTCCCTATGTTACTCTCCAGGGAGGGACAGGTTTACTCTATGTTACTCCTCCTGGCAGGGACAGGTTTACCCTATGTTACTCCTCCTGGCAGGGACAGGTTTACCCTATGTTACTCCTCCTGGCAGGGACAGGTTTACCCTATGTTACTCCTCCTGGCAGGGACAGGTTTACCCTATGTTACTCCTCCTGGCAGGGACAGGTTTACCCTATGTTACTCCTCCTGGCAGGGACAGGTTTACCCTATGTTACTCCTCCTGGCAGGGACAGGTTTACCCTATGTTACTCCTCCTGGCAGGGACAGGTTTACCCTATGTTACTCCTCCTGGCAGGGACAGGTTTACCCTATGTTACTCCTTCTACCAGGGACAGGTTTACTCTGTTACTTCCAGAGACTGTTCCATTTTACTAAACCCTTAAAGCCCCCCCCGGGGGCGGGTTTACCCTATTTTATCCTCCTGGGGGGCAGGTTTACCCTATTTACTCCTCGGCAGGGAAAAGGGTTACCCTATGTTATCCTCCGGCAGGGAAGTTTTACCCTATGTTCCCTCCCCCTTTGGCGGGGCAGGTTTACCTATGTTCTCCTCCGGCGGGGACGGGTTTACCCTATTTCCTCCTCCTGGCGGGGACGGGTTTTACCCTAGTTTTCCCCTGGCGGGGGACGGGTTTACCCCTATGTTCCCCCTCCTGGCAGGGACAGGTTCCCTATGTTACTCCCCCGGCAGGGACGGGTTTACCCTATTTATCCCTCCGGGCGGGACGGGTTTCACACGTTCCCTCCTACCAGGGACGGTTTTTTGTTATTTCCCGGAGACTTTTCCCATTACAAAATTTTAAAGCCAACCTGGAAAGCAGCTTTATCTATAAGTAAGACATTTCTATAGGAAAAATGTATGAAGTTCCTCTGATCTGAGGTAAATGCAAATTACAGATACAGCTCAGCTCCATGCACATCACACAGACCTGCCACATCCTGATCCCAACACATGACTCCTCCCTCAATGTGACATCATCACAGGTCCTGGCAGCACACAGCAGTCACATGACTCCTCCCTCCATGTGACATCACCACAGGCCTTGCAGCACACAGCAGTCACATGACTCCTCCCTCCATGTGACATCATCACAGGTCCTGGCAGCACACAGCAGTCACATGACTCCTCCCCTCCATGTGACATCATCATAGGTCCTATTGGCACAGAAAATGTCACATGACTCCTCCTTCCATGTGACATCATCACAGGTCCTAGAATCACAGAACAGTCACATAACTCCTCCCTCCATATGACCATCACAGGTCCTATAGGCACACAGCAGTCACATGACTCCTCCCTCCATGTGACATCATCACTGGCCGTGAAGCACATAGCAGTCACATGACTCCTCCCTCCATGTGACATCATCACAGGTCCTGGCAGCACACAGCAGTCACATGACTCCTCCCCTCCATGTGACATCCTCACAGGTCCTATTGGCACACAAAATGTCACATGACTCCTCCTTCCATATGACATCATCACAGGTCCTGGAATCACAGAACAGTCACATAACTCCTCCCTCCATGTGACATCATCACAGGTCCTATAGGCACACAGCAGTCACATGACTCCTCCCTTCATGTGACATCATCAGAGGTCCTGGCAGCACACAGCAGTCACATGACTCCTCCAACCATGTGGCATCATCACAGGTCCTGGAAGCACAGAGCAGTCACTCAGCTTCTTTCCTGCAGGAGGAGGTTTGTCTGTATTATTGCCTTCTTAATTACTAACTTTGTTTTGGATCTTAAAGTTTTTACATATTAATGTTAGTCTCAGACTTAAGGCGTCTGCTCAGGGCTTTCACTTTGGTTATCTAATTATTATAGTGCAACTGAAAAAAGGTCAAAACACATGGGGGAAGTTTTTCCTCAAGACCAAACCCCCAGACTGTTGTTATAGAAGAGAGATAAGACATAAAGCATATTTCTGATGAGTTATTAACACAAAAGAAGCTGAACTCTTACATGCATAGGCAGTCCCGGACTTACAATGTTTCGACTTACATCGATCCTCTAACAAACAGAGTTACAAACGGAGACTTATGGGGCATGCTGGCACTTGTAGTTCCATGTTCTACAGCAGATAGTAGCCGTGGAATGGCAAGTTCCAGCGTGCCACAACAGCACATGAGGTGACATCTTCCTATCAGGGGCACAGGCAGCAAAACAAATGTAAAAACTCTTCACTGTACTATCCAAAATTAAAAAAAAAAATTGTGCTGGAGTTACATTTAATATATATACCTGTTCAGACTTGCATACAAATTTCTTAAGAAAACTTAAGAACAAACCTGCAGTCCCTGTCCCGTTCATAACCCGGGACTGCCTGTGTATATATATATATATATATATATATATATATATATATATATATAATATATACAATGTGTTATTCATCCCAATTTCAACATCACAAATATGGTGGTGGTCCCTGGGCCCAGGTAAAAGAGGCTCATCGACTATCTATCATGAGAAGGTGTAGTTTACACAATAGGGTCAATTCTTGGGAGCTTTCATTATACATGTGCTCCAGGAGCCCTACACATGTGATATGAAAACTATTTCAGCAAAATCTCTAAAAGCTTAATAGTGCTCCTACCCTTCTGAGCCCTGCCTCGTGCCCAAACAATAGTTTACACCCACTTATGAAATTTTACTGTACAACAAATTTTAGGATATATTTTTCTCCAGCATTACATGTGAAAATAAAAAAGGAGCTAAAATAACATTATTATAAAACATTTTCAGAGCCCATTACTGAAACGGGTTCATATATCCCCTACACCTCTTGATATATTCTTTGAGGGGGTTCTGTTTTTTTTAGTAAAGTTATAGCACCATAATCATAATGTGTCTGCAAACCTGAATTGGTTCCTAAAAATATCCTAATTGAAAAGAGCCCAAACATAAAGTCGGTGCTCCACCGCACAGCAGTTACATAACTCCTCCCCTCCATGTGACATCACAAAGCAGTCACATGGCTCCTTTCCTACACAAGGAGGTTTGTGTGTGTTATTAACTCCTTCATTACTGACTGTTTTGGACCTTAAAGTTTTTAAAATATGAATTTTGGTCCGGCTTAAGGTGTCTGGTCAGGGCTTCACTTTGGTTTTCTAATAAGCGTAGAATCTTTTTTCTCTCTAAAGAACAAACCTCTAGACAGTTGTTATAGAAATTCATACAAAAAGAGTTAAGGAGTATCTAACAGAGCCGATGAGTCATTAACACATTAGAAACTGTTACTGCCTGGGTATTTTCACCAATCTTTTCCCTAGGCTCAAGGACCAGCACCATATATGTCATCTGGAATGTAAGTTAGGATGAGTAATACAGTGTGTGTGTGTAAAAAATAAATATATATATATATATATATATATATATATATATATATATATATATATATATATTATATATAATGTTTGTGTAGTGTAGCTTAGTACTCCATAAGCCCACGCACTGCAGTATGTTATAATGTATTGTTTCCTAACAGTTACATGTGGGCTGTTATTTACATCAAAGTATAAGAAACCCTTTATATTGTTCTCCGCTCTCGTAAAAGGGGAGCTCCACTATTGCTTTTCTGTGCTGCAGGTCGGCTTATACCGAGCTGCGAGCACACCTGCTTGGCTATATTTGTAACTCCCATAGAAGTGAATAGGGAGGATGGTTGTAAGCACCACCTTGTTCATTCTCTGAGACTGTTGGCTCGTAGCTAGCTATAACTAAACTTGCATTGCTGAAAAGCAATAGCAATTTTTCTTCTTTTCTTTCATTTTTGCTATTTTCTCAGAAGTGTATTTCCGTGAATGAGTCCCTAAAACATTGATAAAGGTGAAGCCTCTTTAAAAAAGTTTCCCAAACTGCAAAAAGGAAGATCCAAAAAAGGTGCAAGGTGCAGAGTGTATTTCACAAGTGGGATAAGAGAGGATCTATTTATCAGTGCAACATCTTCACCACTCCAACAACCAAGTCTGTATATAAAAAATTGCTTCAAAGTGTTTCCTACATCTATAGTTTATTCACATTATTTACCCCATATTTATAACCCCTGTTATGCCCCACACGGCTTAAAACCATTCCATCAAACTGTGTGCTCTAAAAGCCTAATAATGCTTCTTCTCTCCTGAGCTCTGCCAGGTGCCCAAAAAATAGTTTAATAGTCTCCAAAACAATGGGAATCTCACAAGAGAACAGAGAGTGACTTATTATCACCATATTTACTATTTTGCCGTAGGCAAACTTAAACTCTAACAGTTCTCTATCTATAAAACACTAAAACGTAACATTTATTATGTATAACCCTTAACCTCAATACACACTATTAAAAACCTGATTTCCAACCTCTCAATATCTCCCTTTCTACTCCTGAAGGAAAAGGACCTTTTCTATTATCAAGTCTGGTGGGACACCACCTATTAACAGGAGAACCTTATATATACAGTAATTTACTAACTCCACTGGGGATCCCAAGCATCCTACTTGGGCAGTCGTCCCTAATCTAATGGACATAAAACATATAAGGTTTCCTTGTGATACCCTCTGCAGCAGGTAACACTTGTATACAGAGGTGAGAAATCACAATTTAAAACGTCATACCTGACCTCCCCAACATGTTTCACCAGCTAACCTGGCTTCATCAGGGGTTAGAGGTCCGGTCCCATGTGGTCTAAGCTCATTTCCTTTTATATCATGTTTGGTACACACACTATTAAGGTGCTCACCAATTAGCTAATTGATATAAAAGGAAATGAGCTTAGACCACATGGGACCGGACCTCTAACCACTGATGAAGCCATGTTAGCTGGTGAAACATGTTGGGGAGGTCAGGTATGACGTTTTAAATTGTGATTTCTCACCTCTGTATACAAGTGTTACCTGCTGCAGAGGGTATCACAAGGAAACCTTATATGTTTTATGTCCATTAGATTAGGGGCGACTGCCCAAGTAGTATGCTTACTGGAGTTAGTAAATTGCTGTATATATAAGGTTCTCCTGTTAATAGGTGGTGTCTAGTGTTGAGCGATTATTATCGACAAAGTTGAAATCGGCACGGTTTTTTTATGTTGATCGGATTTTTTAGATCACGCAATAATTTAGGTTAAAATCTGTGCATAATCTATTAATATCGCGCCCTTTTCAGCGCTTCCTGTCATTTTGGCGGCCAGCAAATCAGCTTAGAGAATAGAGCAGGGTGAGCTGAGTGTGCGACGTCATGACTGGGATGTGTATGGTTGTGATTGGCTGGAAAAATCACATGACCTCGTTTTACAGAGAACAGCCCTTCCGGTTCAGCATCGGTGTGTTAGTGTGCCTCAGAAGAGTAGGACGTGTGCTCGGTCTCTCTCAAAACATCTCAGCGAAACTGTTCTATTTGTTCACACAAACAACTATGCTTTTAGCTGTGAACATTAGAACTTAGGTAGATTAGAGATTTTCAGATTTTAGTTACTTAGGCTGAGAATTTTAAAGGAGCATCTAGCGTTGTACAGGGAGGGGGGCGGCGGGCATGTGGGCGAACACAGGCAGGCAGACAGGCTTGGGGGGGGGGGGGGCAGGGTTTTGAAATGATGAGTGGATTTTGTCTGGCACCCAGCTGAGTTTTGAGCCCTGCAATTGCAATGGGTTTTTTTAATAGTTTTGGTGAAATATCTAACTTGTATGTTGTGCAGTCTTTGTACTTATATTTAGGATTAGATCTTTTTCTAGTAACTGCAGGTGTAATTTGATAGGTGCAAAAACTCAACTTTTATCTATCTGTACACGATTTAATTTGTTTTTTTTCACTTTGGTGCAGCTCAGTTTTATTCAAAGAGCCCTCTTTGTTTCTTACAATAGGATACAGAACTTTTCTAGTCACGCAGTGTATTTACTAGGTGCTAAATACATGTTTTATTATCGTTCACAATTTCTTTACGTGTTTTTTACTTTGGTGCAAGTCCAGCTTTGTTCATATAGCCACCGTGCACTTAAATTGGAATACAGAAATTTTGGTAGTCAATGCAGTGTATTCTTACTGGTGCAAAACCACGTTTTATTTTCGTAACAACTTTCATACGTGTTTTTTCATCTTTTTTGGCGATACGTCCCTCTGCTTTCGTTCATAGAGCAAACTTTGCACTTAAAATTTTGACTTCAGCAATTTTGTGTCACCGCAGGTGTATTTACAGGTGCAACATAACACCCTTTTATTATAGTTACCATTTCAATTTAGTGGTCTTTTTTTTACTTTGGTGCGGGACCAGGTTTTGTTCATAGAGCACTTTGTGTCTTTTTTTACACTTAAATTTGAATACAGCAATTTTGTAGGTCTAAGCCAAGGGTATATTTATGTTGTATAATCCAACGTTTTGTTATCCGTATAATTTTTAAATAGCTGTATTGACGTGGTGCGGCCCTAGTTTTTTCAAATAGACACATTGTACGACATTTCGGATAGAAAAAATTTTCTAGCAACTGTTCTCGTCTGTCATTGCTGCAAATAAACGCAACTTTCTCATCCGTTGTAATGGAACTTTGAATAGTTTTTTTGCGCTCGTTGAATTCTCTGTTTGGGCAGATTGCGCATTGTATGATAGTTTGTTGAAAACTATCAAATTCCTAGTCCTACTGGGCAGTTGTAAATCACTGGGACTGAAGGGAAAAAAAATCACTGTTGATTTTGTCTTTCAGGTTCTTCACCAGGACAGCACTTTTCCAGGTATCACAAGAAACATTTCTGTTTCTAATTCTAGTTGCTTGTAGGAAATTTGAGTGATTTAAGAATAGTGAGATTTGCCGGTCTTTAATAAGAGACTTCAATAAACTTTCCATACATTACTTAAATGTTATCTTTCTGACATGGAGCGAAATGAGGTGGTCAAGCGACGCAAAGAGGGGGGTTAGGAACATGGAGTAGAGGTATTGAGAGAAGGTCGAGCAAGTGCTACCTTCTGTTCTCGGGTGACACACACACGCATGCCAGCGGATCGTCGGTTGCAGGACCGTCAGGCCTGTCATTGCTGGTGTCAGGAGTTATGTGAATATCAGTAACGAAAAGCGTCGCCAATATGTTCTTTCAGTGGTTATGCACACCTGCATCCAGCAGTCTTCATTACCTCATTGTCCTCCCAAGTCACAGGCCACAATTGTTATCAGAATCCGTCTCCAACATTGAAGCGAAGGCAGCCCAAATGTCAAATCGTTTGTACCCACCACTGTTGGATAATCCATTTTCTGAAGAAGCTATTTGATGACAAAAGCGCTTGGGCGTCAGAAGTCCTTCCAAAGATCAAGAGGAAAAAGACGATGATTTTGTCTGCTCTGACGCCCAGTTACTGATGCCATCAGAGGAGGAGAAGGAAATCCGGTCAATCTGCAAAAAATCCCGGGCGGTCTGCAAAAAACCTTGCATTGCCTCTGGCTTGTAGCCCGCAGCTCTGATGCAGACTTGTCAGGAAGACGAAGTCACCTGTGTTGATGATGGAGGATGAAGACATTGCGGATCAACGTGGTTCTTGTCAGCAGAATTTGCTTTGGCATAAGCTTCATCTCTGGTCGAGGAGGAAGACGATGGGGTAAGTGTCAGTACGCCAATGCCTCAAAAAGGAAGAGGCTGCGGTCGCAGAAGTTCCACTGAGATGATTCTGCAAGCACGGTCAGCAGGAATCCCTGCTCCTCGCTTATCGATGTCGAAAAGGTCCAGGACCTCTCAAGCATGGGCCTTCTTCGAGCACATGCCTCTGGTTCTACCCAGCGATGTCATATGCCGCCTTTGCGTTAAACGCCATAAGTAGGGCAAGATTTCTTAGGTGTTTATCCACCAAAAAACATGTCTTGTCACCATGAAGCGGAATGCATGAGTTGAAATGGAGGAACACTTGGCCAAAAAAGGTCGCGCCACCACATGCAGGGTTCCAACACTGTCACACCATCTGTATATGGCCGCTCCTTCATCTGCCCAAACCATGCATTCCTCAGCTGGCCATGTCTCTCAGAGTCATGATCAGGGTTAAGCATCCGCTTCAGCCTCCTACCGTCGCCAAGAGTACCAACCAGCACCACCAGGAGACCCATCCTGCCCATTCTCGCAGCTTAGCCTTTGGTCTTCCAGGTTTGGGAGCAGATTAGAACACTTTAACCCAAACCATCCCAAAGCCAAAAGCTGAATGTCGGCATTGCCAGGCTTTTGGCCTTGAATGTTGTCCTCTACCATCTGGTGGATAAGAGGAGTTCAGTCATCGTCTTGGCCTTGCACTGCCCCAATACCAGATGGCCGGCAGGCAAGTTCTTTGCCAGAAAGCCGCCCCTGCCCTGGCCACCCCATTTTCATCTAAAATTTCGCGCTTGCCGGGCATCTGTGCCCGGAAAAGTCCATTAAACCACGACACATGGACTATTAAGAAAGGGCCCCAAGGGGCCGTTTAAAATTATCTCTTGACACTCACGGGGTTAGCTGGGGGATGTTTTCGGTGGTAAAGGTGGCTTCAGGCTTGGCGCACACCAAAAAACCCCAGGGTTTGGGCCCATTTTTTCTTTCCCCAAGGCCCTTTCTGGGGGCATAAAGTCCCCGGGGAAAACCAACCGGGGTTGAAATTAATCTGTCGGAGCCCGTCCCCCCCCAGGTCAGAGTTTGGGGAGGGCTCTCCGCAACGAAAACCCGAGCGCGGGCCCTGGGTGACAAGAACCTTGGCCGGGAAAAAGGTTTTGGGGGTGCGAAAAATGGCCCGAAACTTTTGGCACCCCAAAGTTGGGTAGGCGGGAGCACATCCCTTCCGGGCAATGCCCATAAAACCCTTGCTCCAGAAAATTTTTTTAAATGGCAACCCGGGTCTGGACTGCCTGCTGGGGAAAGGCTAAAGGGTTCGAGTTGCATTTCCGTTTTTCGCCCCCTGCCCCGTCCCCGCCGGGGGGGGGGGGGGGAGGGGGCCGTTTGCAGCGTCGGTTTCGGCCCCCCCCGGGTCAACCCTTTCTCATTGTTGACGTGGCAACCGCTGGAATTCCACCCCCCCAAATGCTCCAGCGATTGGGGCAGCACGCAATGCCATTACGCAGTACAAAAGTGAAAAAGGGCCCTGACAAGAAACCGGTGGGGACCTCGGGTGTTTGAGCCACCAGAGGGGAGGCAGGTAAAAGCTCGGCCCCCACCCTTTTGCCAGTTTGGAAAAAAGCCCCCCAAAATGGCCCCGGGGGGGACAATCCCCTTGTACTCAGGGCCTTTGTGGTGATTTTTGTTCGGGGAACAAATCTTGGGAAACTCGAAACACCCGGGTTTCCTACCGCGACGGAGGGGGAAGAGGGAAACACAATTTTGGGACACGGACCCCCCCACAAAAGGCCCAACAATTTTCAAAAAATTTTATGGGTCTTCATTGGGGCAGTGGTTCGGGGTTTCCAGGGCTAGTGAAGGCGGCCCCTTTAAAGCCCCTCAGGGGTGCATCTTTCTGGGGCAAGTAAAGGGGTGTGTTGAAGTGGGGCCCGGAGGAGCGGGGAGGGGGGAAAATTCCCGGAAAATTTCCGAGGGTCCCTTCCAGGGAAAGAGGTTGGCGCGAATTAGAGGGGGGAGGAGGAAGATGAGAAAGACCCGTTTCCCTTGCCCCCGACCCAAAGGTTTGGGAAAACAAGACCCCATCTCTCACTTGATTTCTTGGATGCAAAAATTTCCCCTCCAAAATATCCTCGCATTGGGGCCTTCAAAATGAAAAACCCGTTACTGGGGGGGCCACCCCCCCCTGGATCCCCCGGTAAAAAACCCCAAAAACTAGGAAATTTCCTTCCACCCAAACCCAAATAGAGAGAAAAATGCAGGAAAGGGGAACCTTCCGATTGATCAACGGGGAACATCTTTTTGGCTCAGTTTTCACGTTCTTAAAATTTGTCAGGTAAAAACAACGCAGCAAAGGTTGACAGCAGTAGAGTGCCAAGAAACCTTTGGTGGCAGTAGCAGCAGCGGGCAATTGGCAAAACCCTAATGGGTGACCTCGGGCCCAATCTTTATTTACCACCCCACCAAGCAGTAATGAAAGGGCCCCACTTTTACAACACACAAAGCTGGTTTAAAAGGCTCATGGTGCAAAACCCAAACTGCGTTTTCAAAACCCCACTTTTTTGGATGTTTTCCCGGAAACCCCAAATTCGATTTCGGGGACCCCAAAAATTTAAATGAAGGGCCCCAAACTAGCTGGGCCAGGGCCAAAAGGGGGTTTTGCCCCTCCCCCAGCAGCCCCGCGTCAAATCTGATTTGGCCCCTTTCAGCACAGTGGGGGAAAGCATTACAGCCCAAACGAAACCCCCGGTTTTCCCAAAAATTTAATGTGGATGGGTTTGATTTTCCCAAAAAGATAAATCGGGCCGGCATGGTTCTCTGATTTTGGGGCCCCCCAATTCCCGAGGTCACCGATTATTTTCCGGCCCCTACTTCACATTCCCTTCAAACAAAAATGGTCCCCTAGAAAAAAATTTTTGTTTTTAAAAAAATTTTTTCCTCACTGCAATTTTTTTTTCTCTTTTCCCAAAAGATCATTTTGCTGTTTTTTTGCGGTGTGGGGCCCTGTAAAAAAAAACCCCAAATTTTTCATGAAAAACCGTTTTCCCAAATTTACTCACTTTACCCTTTAGAATTTTTAACATTGTCAAGGGTTTTTGGGGGGTTCATTTGCTTTTAGAGACATTTAAAATTAAAGGTTTTTTTGGGGAAAAGAAATGGGGCCCTTCTAATGGCATTTTTTCCCCTCACCAAAATTTTTTATAACAAGGTTTGGCTTGGAAAAAAAATTTTTCCCCAAAATTTTTTTTACTAATTTTTCGGGGCCCATGGGGGGTTTTTAAAATGCGGCAATACTACGGCCCCAAAACGAAAAAAATGTGTTTTTCCAAACAGACATTTGTTCTTCAAATGGTCAAAAAGGGGCCAAAAGGGTTTGGATGGCTGTCAGAAACAGGAAAAGTAGGCCCAAGGGTTAAGGGACACAATTCCCAAAATGACTTGTTTTTTGCAAGATCTTTATCATAGCTAAAATCCCTGTATGAAACAACCCTTTTAAAATAAAAATTAAAAAAAAAAAAAGAGAAAAAAAAAATTGGGGGGGATTCCCATACTTTTTTAAGAATGTGTTTTTTAGAAAAAAACCAAAAAAATTTGGCATGTACAAATAGCTGTTTACAAAAATTTCCTTTTAAATTTGGGTAAAAGGGGAGGTAAAAGGAAGACTTAAAAAGGATGTAGGTTCCCCAGGACGGGGTTTCCCCTAGTCCAGTTCAAAAAATTGGTGGTTCAAAGCTCCTTTTTCCCAGCATTCTTTAATCTGGGGGGTCAGACAGGTTTAATGGTTTTACTGCGGTACGGAAAAATGTATCCCCCTTTTCCTTGAAATTAAAATGGTGGTTCAAAGACCCCTTTTTTTTTTCCCGGCACTTTTTAAATCTGGGTGTCATGCATGTTTGGGGCTCATGCTTTTTTCCAGGACAGGTATAGTCAATGTCCGTTCAACTAAATGGTGGTTGAAAGACCCCTTTTTTTTCCGGCACTTTTTAAATCTGGGTGTCATGCATGTTTGGGGCTCATGCTGTTTCCCAGGACAGGTATAGTCAATGTCCAGTTCAACTAAAATGGTGGTTCAAAGACTCCTTTTTCCGGCTCTTTTTTTAGTCTGGGTGTCCATGCAGGTTTGGGGCTCATGCTGTGGCCCAGGACAGGTATAGTCAATGTCCAGTTCAACTAAAATGGTGGTTGAAGACTCCTTTTTCCGGCTCTTTTTAATCTCGGGTCAGACAGGTTTAAGGTCATGCGGGCGTTCCAGGACAGGGATATTCAATGTCCAGTTAAAGTAAAATGTTTGGTTCAAATCAAATGCCTTCTGGCACTTTTTAATTTGTGGGTGATGCGGGTTTTAAAGGGTCATGCTGTGGTACAAGTCATGGATAGTGAATGGTCTGTGACTTTTTTTTCTGTGTCTTTTATAAGCTAATTGTCTTGCCTAAGATTGTTGACGTATCCAGTTTGCTGTTGTGGATGTTAACTCCAGCTTCTCCAGCCCTGTTTCGGTGTAAGAATGAAGGTGTGTTCCTCCCCCATAGACTTTAATGGTGATCGGCGATAATCTACTATCGGCTATCGAATACCGTGTTGATAATTGCCGATATCGACTATCGACCCGATGACGATAGTCCACGTAATCGCTCATCACTAGTGGTGTCCCACCATACTTGATAATAGAAAAGGAGCTATTCCTTCAGGAGTAGAAAGGGAGATATTGAGAGGTTAGAAATGACGTTTTTGATAGTGTGTATAGAGGTTTAGTGTTCTACATAATAAAAGTTACGTTCTAGTGTTTTATAGATAGAGAACTGATAGGGTTTAAGTTTGCCTATGGCAAAATAGTAAATAGAGCAAAAAATTGTTTACACCCACATATGGGGTTTTGCTGTACAACAAATTTTAGGATATATATATTTATCCAGCATTTAGTGTGAAAATAAAAAATAAGCTAAAAATATAATTGTAATATAAAAATGTAATCGTAATAATTTAATTTTTTTTATTTTCACAGCCTATTGCTCAAATAGGGTTAATGTGCCCCTACACCTCTAGATGTATTCTCTGAGGGGTTCTGTTTTTTAGTAAAGTTTTAGCACCATAAAGTGTCTGCAAACCTAAATTGTTGACTAAAAATATCTTTATTAAAAGGAGCCTAAAAATCAAGTAGGTGCTTCTTCAATTCTGAAGCTTGTGTTTGAGTTAAAGGGGTTGTCCACCTCGGTAAAACGTTATTTAAAAAGGGTCCAAGACCCCAAGTAAATAAAAAAAAATCTATACTCGCCTTCCTCTCATACATGACTCCAGAAGAGCGTATATCCGGTCTTCTGTTGACACAGCATTACTTCCGAATGGGGACGTCAGTGCTGATTGGCTGCAGCGGTTATGTACATCTAACCTAAATCGCCATTCAGAACTGAACAGCTCTGAACGGTGATGTAAGATAAGGGCATGTGACTGCAGCTACAGAATTGTGGCCTGGAGGACGGTGAGTATAGCTTTTTCTTGTATTTTTTTATGGTGGTGATTAGCATACAGTCTTCTCAAAGCAACGTCAGACTTCAACTAGTTCCTAATAAAATAAATCTATGTTGTAAAAATGTTTGGACATTTAGAAAACTGCTGCTAAATTTATAAGACACCTAATGTCCTAACAAAAAAGTAAAAGACATTTATTAAATTTTAGCAACATAAAGTTCGGATGTAGCAGAGTTTCTCTATTATCTGCTCTGAACTCACAAGAAAAACCATTCAGAAGCATCATATTCTGAGATATTATTTCCCACATTTAGTTTTGCTTTATCTGTAGACCTACGGTAAAGGTTACTTACCAACTATTTTCTTTGGTATGACTATCTGACTTACAAGCAAAAACATTAAGAATTTGAACTATTCAAATACAGACTGTACTGACCAAAATTTATCAGTACTTAAATACAATGTGTCATGAAAAACCTCTAAAAACTCAGTGATAATGAAAGCAAAAAAAGGGGTTATTCCTATGAAAGGGGACACATGTTCTGGAGGCAAAACGGGCTGCGGTAGTAAGGGGTTAAATTCCCCTACAGATACTCTTTAGCTTTTTGGGAAAGAGGTTTTTCGCGGGGGAAAAATGCTGGGACATTCTACAGTAACACCATTAGAGGGGTCTGGGGCATGAATATATCATTGTGTGTGTCAGGTTTTTGCAAGGATATTGCTGTCTATTTCTCCATGGAGGACTTGAAGAATCCAGAAGAACACAAGGATCTATTCAAGGATGTCAAGGAGGAGGATCAGCACCCCTTTACCATCTTCATTGATTGTATACCAGTGTCGGACGGGGGTACCTGGGGCCCACCAAGGAGTTTATTTTGGGAGCCCACTGTGTCCCCCTTTCTCCGCCCCCTGTACGATGCCCCACCCGAAACGCTTAACTTATACGACCGATGCAAACTCTCACACTAATGTGACTGAATAATCCCACAACCCCATGACTACATTCACCACCACTTTGTTATGAAACCCCCCACACATGACCACATACCCAAAACCACATGTGACTGGAAAAGGGTTTTTTGGGTTTTAATTTTTTTTTATGGGCCCTTCATTTAAGTAAGTGTATACTTATATATAAATTATAATAGTACATATAAAGGCCCCTCAACAGGTTATGTATGTTGTGTTGTTTTAATATATGTCCCATACTTATATAACCCCCCACCTCTGAATATCTGGCGGTAGTATGTACATAATATCGGGGGCACTGCTCTAAAAGACAGTGGGTCTTGCTATGCGAGAGAGGCTTGGGCTATCTTACAGAGGCCTTTAATATACTTAGACGCTCATCATAGACTGTCTATCTTAACTGCCCCTTTTAAGGCATGTCCCCACGGCCTTTTTTTTTGGGAAATTTTTTTTTCAGACAGTTTGCGGTTTTGCAGACGTCGAAAAAAGGCCGAAAATTAGCAGAACGGCCGTGGAAAACCGTGCACCAGCCCCCACGCACGGGTTTTCTCCCCACTACCGCCCGCAAGACATTCTAAAAAGCCTTTTCTTGACCTTTTTTGGGACAAAATCTGTGAATGTGAAGGGGGAGGCCTTTTCGGAAAAAAACCGCCGGATTTGCCCTTTGCCGTGGAACGCACCCCTTAGCTCCTGCCCCTCTTAGACGTCACGCCCCTCTTAACTGCCCCCTTAATTGCATGCCACTTTTTTTTTTTTTTTTTTAATCCAAATATAAACTTTATTGAAAATATTGTCAGGAACATATGTAAAAGAAACAATACAAATCTTACATCCATATGTTAGTACAAAAGTATCACAGAGGTAAATACACATATGATTACAGTATCACCGATATGTATCACATACATTCGACCGGGATGGAAAGGTCCGTAAAATAACATAATATAGTATCCTGGTAGCAATGCAAAGGGGATCATACAAGTATAAACAATTATAAACACCTGCAACTTGCAGGAACTAATATCGCCTCGTAAAAAAGAGATACGTCCTTTTGGTGCGGTTTTCGGGGCGCATTCAGATGAAGCATATACAGAGAAACAGCCAATTGCAGATCTGGCTCTACATTCTGAGACACGAACATTGGGGAACCACAGTCAGCAGGAATGGCCCTTAAGAAATCCTCCCGAGGGCTGTCCAATTTAACTACACTACATTAGGGACTGGGAGCGCCCTCGTACGACAGGGCTGGCGAGTAACGCAATGTGTCAGAGACCCTCATCCACCCACCCCAGATACTATCAAACTTGTTCGGGCAGTTTCTGTGGCGAAATAGCCATTTCTGGTGCGGTAAGGCGCGTTTAACTAACCCCTTCCACTCCACAAGTGAGGAGGCCTGGACGCCAGCCAAGATTTAGCAATGGCCTTTCTTGCAAAGAAAAGCACTTCTACTACAAAAGAATGATGGTGTCGCGAGTTCAGACTGTCGGGCTCTGGCCCGAATAAGCAGGCCATAGGGGTGAGCGGAACTGGATAGCCCTTCACATTTTGAAACCCGGGAAAAAAACCCGTCCAGAATCCCATCACCCTAGGACAAGACCAGAGGAGATGGAAAAAGGTGCCAGAAGTCACACGGCACTTTGGGCATTCATCTGCATACCCGGTTCGAAACTGACTGAGTACAGAGGTGGAATAATACGACCTATAGAGGATAAAAAGTTGTGTCAATCTGTCATTGTTATTTGAGGACACATGTTTAGGTGAAGACACACACAGCTCCCAAGACTCGTCTGTCAGAGGACCCAAGTCGGCCTCCCATCTTTGCCGAAGGACGTCCAGACCTCCCTCCCTATTCCTGGGTGCAAGAAGGGCGTAGAAGCAGGATAGAATATGTCTGGTGGGCGGGGAGAGGAGCTGTGGGGAAGCTGGTAGGTTGAACTCCTCTTGTATAACCGGTTAGGGTTTAATGCCAGAGGTGGAGCAAATTTGGGATAAGTCCAATCCCTAGCATTCCATTCAATCAGGGCATACTAAAAAGGGCCCGTAAGGCCCCTATTATGCCAAAGTGGGGAATACTTATCAAAACCCTCTGTGTAATATAGCTCACGTGCCTTCTTCCAGACAAGGAGCGCCTGTCGTAGAATGGGATGATCCCCCCAAGTTACCTCCTGTGCAGGTAGTGCCACAAAACAGTAAGTGGAAAGGGTGGAGATATTTGCGATTGAATGGGGAAATAATTAGAGTTTGGACCCTCTATTCCTCTTCTGAGCCCCATCTGGCCAGATGAGACAGCTGACCAGCCAAATAGTATAACTGTATATCAGGGAATGAGGCTCCCCCCTCGCCCCACGGGGCCACTAAGTGCCTAGCTGCTATACGAGGCCGCCGTCCCTGCCACACGAAGGAAAGCAGAATGGCCCTGATCTTGTCCAATAAACGAGTAGGCAAGTATTCCGGGGGCCTGCGAAGGTTTTAAAATTTTGGCAGGAAGTCATCTTTAATAAATGATCCGGGGCCGCGTGGACAACCTAAGTTTTTCCCCATTTACCCTGGGCGCAGAAACGGATAATGGGCAAGGTTCAGGGTCTCAAACTCTTGAGCCGATCTGGAAACCTGCAACCCAAGATATGTTATGCTGGACGTCCAAGCCAAAGGGGAGGCAACTGCACTCTCTGTGGGAACAGAGATATCTATTGGGAGAATATTAGATTTGGACCAATTTATCGTCAGCCCAGAAAAAGCCCAAAATTCCGTAATAATTAATAAAGTAGCCCGTAATGATTCCCGAGGATCCGACAAATATAACAGAGTGTCGTCTGCATAAAGACTAATTTTTTCGCAGATAGGGGAGCGAATCAGATCTTTGATATCAGAGTGGGTCCTGATTCTAATTGCCAAAGGCTCAACCGCCAAGGCGAAGAGTAGAGGGGACAGGGGACAGCCCTGCCTAGTCCCCTTACAGGGGAAAGGGGTCAGAAATCCATCCATTCACAGTAACCCTGGAGGTAGGACCTGAGTACAGCAGACCTACCCAATTTATGAAGGCTGGGCCAAAGCCAAACCCTTCCAAAGTGAAAAGTAAATATGACCATTCAACAGAATCCAAAGCTTTGGCCGCGTCTAGAGAGACTACAATCCTGGACCCCACCTCGTCATGGACCGCCTGCAAATTCGTATACAGACGCCTCAAGTTCAGGGCAGTTGACTTCCCGGGCATAAAGCCCGTTTGGTCTGGATGTACTATGGACAGAATAACTTTGTTTAGTCTTCTGGCCAGTAATTTAGCTAATATTTTAATGTCGGTTTGGAGCAGGGAAATCGGGCAGTAAGAGTCACAGTAAAGGGAGTCCTTGCCCAGCTTGGGGAGAACAACTATGGCCTCACGCATAGAAAGGGGTCGAAACCCTTCCTGGAGGGCGGACTGATAGACCCCTAGCAGCTGTGGTGCAAGGAGAGCGGCATACTCCCTGTAAAATTCAATGGGGAGCCCGTCACTCCCCAGTGACTTTGAGGGCTGGAATGACTGGATAGTCTCTATTATTTCCTGTTCGGAAAGTGGGCTATCCAGGAGGGCTCTGTCCTCCGGAGTCAGGGATGGAAGGTCCAGAGCAGACAGGTAGGACTTAATCTCTGGAGATGTGGCTGTGATCTGAGAGGAGTCTAAGTTCAGGTAATCTGCACTATTACCTGAAGGCATTAAGGATGGCCAGGGCATCCCGGGTAAGTGTCCCATCAGGAAGGGCCAGTTCGGGTATGACAGGGGTGCGGTGTTGCCTCAAGCCATACAAGCCAAAAGCCTTCCACACTTTTCCCCATGTTCGAAATAGGATTGCTTACTAAAAAAGGCCTTCTTCTGAGCCTTAGAATACAGACATGTGTGGTAAAGTCTAGTTTTACATAACCACTCATCTCTGTGGGTACTAGTTGGGTCTCTTGTGTAGCGCAATTCTGCCTCCGAGACATCCCTGGCCAACTACAACTCCCTATGTGCGAGCCCTTTTTTAAGATCATTAATTGCCATGGTCATTACTCCCCTAGCAACTGCCTTAAATGCATCCCAAGTTATCCCGATTGAGGCCGAACCCGTATTCTCGCTAAAATATTCATGCCATTTTTCCAAAGAATTAAAGGGGGGGCGGTAGGATTTTAGCCAAATGGATTTAAGGGGGTTTCTTTTAGGGGGGATTTTTGTCCACTTAGGGGCAAAAGCCGGGGCGTAAACTGAAAAATCTAGCCAAATATTTTACCGATGCGACAGTTGGGAACAGGGGCGCCTGGATCAGCATGAGGTCTATACGTGAAAACGAGTTAAATTGAGGGTAAAAAAGGGTAGTAAATTTTGAGGGTAGTAGGTTTTCGCCAGCACCCTAATGCAAAGTCAAAATAAACATTGAAGGGCGAGGGACCAGGGTTCACTGAGGTGGAACCATCTTGCATCATTCTATCTAAGTGCCATCCCATCAATTAAAGCCCCCCCCAACCTAAATAGCACAGAAGGTATGTACTATAAACCCTAGAAGTTCCCAATTTTTCACAAGGAATATGGGGGGGGGGAAAAAAAAAAAAACACCATAATAATAAATGGGGTATGAAATATCTGGCATATTAGAACTATGTATCTGCCATCCGTGTCAATTATAGCTCTGGTGAGATTAAACTGTACTGCCCGACTGATGAAAACAGAAACCCCCCTGGCACAATTCCTAAAAGTTGAGTGGCATGTCCACCCAAACCATGGTCGACTCAACAACGGCACCCTGTCAGGAATCATGTGAGTCTCTTGAAGACACACTATATCACACCTCTGAGACTTCAAATATTTAAAGACTAGTGCCCTCTTAATGCGGTCGTTTAACCCACGAACATTCCATGTCAACAGTGAAATCACGCTGTTCGCCATTGGGTGGCGTTAGTAAAGATAGACCAATGGAAAACAAAGTTCCCATTGGGATGTGATACGATCCCCATGACGACACCAAGGCATAGATGGAGTGAAACACTTAGGCCGTGTGCACACGGCTTATTCCTGACGGATTTGTGCGCCGTATTGAGCTCACAAATCCGCCGTGAATAAGGGGTGGGGCGGCGGCGGGGCCGGAGCGCGGTGGGTGCGCCGCTCCCGGCCCCATAGACAATGCATTGTTTACGGCGCGTCCGCGCCGTAAATAATGTGCATGTCACTTTCTCCCCCCGCGGCGGATTCGCCGAGTGGGGAGGAGCGACGGATTCCACTGTTCTCTATGAGAGCAGTGGATTACCGTAATTGCTGCCGCGGATTGGCGCCGTACTGAAGCGCAAATCCGGCGCGCAGTACGGCGCCAATATGTGGCAGAATAAGCCGTGTGAACGAGGCCTTATAAGGAAATAACTCAGTTGGCTGACAGAAAAAACCCCAACAAACCCCGTTGCCCACCCTACTTCGTTACTGCAAGCACGAAGTATTGGATCCCCGAACAAACCCATTATATAAAAACTGTTGATGAACATGTAACCTACAAACTGTAACAGTAGAGGGAGTCAGGGGTCCCCTAAAGACGGATACAGGCATAGAAAGAAAGAAATCATGCATCTTAACAAGTACTACTAAATGTTCTAGACTCGTTTGACAGGTTGCACATTACTTAGGGAGATGGATATCCATCCAATGCCAAAGGTGTGTACATATGGGAAGGGAGGGAAGAAAAAGGAAGAGGAAGAGAGAGGAGAGAGCAAAAAAAAAAAAAAAAAAAAGGGGGGGGAGGAATGGCAAGGGAGGAGGAGCAGCATGGTGAACCAAAGCATGTATTTTTCATGTTATCATACTGTGACCCTAGAAGACTTTTCCTGTGTCAAAGCACTTTCAGTTGGCAGCTGGGCAAGGAGGACGGCCTCTGGCTGAGGGCCGAGATTCCAACCAGTCCAGGGTCTCCTGGGGGGTGTTGAAGAAGAAAGTCTTGTTGTCAGAAATTACTTTAAGCTTAGCAGGGTAGGGCATAGCATATTTAAGATTGCGCTCCCGAAGTTTCTGCTTAGCTGTAGAAAACAAAGCTCTCCTCGGGGTAGACTAAGACCTTGGCATTTCCTATAGGTATGGGACCTTTTTCTCTAGTGAGCTTGAGAATAGCGTCTCTGTCCCTATAATTTAAAAGTTTGGCAATGAACGTGTGTGGCAGTGCCCCAGGAGGGGGAGGTTTAGACAGGATTCTGTGGGCACATTCTACCGCGAACATCACAGAGAATTTGTCTCTGACGAATATAGTAATTAACAAATTTTCCAGGAAAGACTCAGGAGAAGGATTTTCCGACCCCTCTGGGAGGCCGACAAAACATAAATTACACCTGCGCAGCCTATTCTCCTGATCGTCCAGGTGTTGGTGGAGCCGAGATATACATCTTTCAGCATCCTCGACACGACGGGCCAAGGGAGAGGTTTGATCCTCCAGGTTGCTAACTCTGTGTTCCACCTCCGTTACACGCTCACGCGTTTTTTGTGCATCATGCCTTAACAAGGATATATCCACCTTGATTTCTTCAATGCGGGAGGTCAAAGTGGCTTGGCAAGTATGTATGGCAGCGAGAACTTTCAGAGTTTCAAGGTTCAAAGACTCAGATTTTGGAGGAGCCTGAAGCAGAATCTGTCTGCATATCCGGGGGTTGCTCCGAGTCAATGTTAAGAGTGGATTCAGACCTACGAAATTTGTCCAATTTCTCCAATGCCTTGGAGGATGGATGAACAGGTGCCATTATCGATTGCCGAGGATGTTCGGCAGGGAGAGTCCAAGTACTTGAAAAGAGTAGAGTCAGATATTATACTAGGATGGTTGCTGCACAATGGGGGCCCCCAGGCTCATGGAAAGGGTGCTAAACTTGGTTACATGGCAGAGATCACAGTCCCGATGTGCAGGCACCGATGTGTTGAATTGTCAGAACAGATAGCAACAGATGACCTGTCGTGCGTTGGCGCTCTGTTACACCAACAGAAATACGGGGGGTGGTTGTTGATACAAGCCCTAAGGCTACTGCAGAACCATTGGGGCCTCACAGGGATTCAAGATGGTAGTCTTGCCGCGTGTGGCGGTATTGGATCACAAGACGGCAGCAGAGGCACGGGAGTCAAATGTGGCCCTAGTGGCAACCAAGAGCCACACCCAGGTAGAGGAAATATATGCGTGTTTAACTGACAGTCACAGGGTCCGTACAACTCTCAGGATATAAAATAGTACGAGCTCCGAACACCTCAATTACAAATTGGTTCCTGCACGCTATGCCTTAAGAGGCCACAAGATGGCAGCAGAGTCTATTGTAATATTGATAAAGTATAGTAATATTAGGCAGCCGTTATGGTGTGGTGCAGCCAAGTTCAAGTAAGCCGAGGCAGTTAACCCCCTCAGGGTCTCAGTAGGTATCCGGGCTTCAGGAGAAGGCACCGCCCTGAGCCTTTAATTGTATATTAACTAGAGTCCAGGCACATAATAGTTAACACATGTACATGGGGGATGTCAGCTAGGCAGTGGAGAAGACTGCCTCGTGTGTAGAAAATGGCGGCCCTGCACGTCGGCCTATGGTACTCAGGTCCGGTGGATGTGCAGTACTCAGTCTCCCGCTGTATCTGGGCTGTCGCCGCTCCACACTGTCGGTGCCTCCGGCTGCTGTCCTCCGCATTCGCCGTGGCTCTGTGCTAACCGACTGAAACCTCCACAAGCGCAGGAGCCACCGCCTGTCGGCCCCGCACCATAGCAACGGGCCGTGTGATCACCGGTCCAAGGACGAAGCAGCGCCACCCTCTGACTCCCTGCTCAAGCGATGCCTGCGCCCCGAACCCCAGTGGGATGATCCGGCTCACTCTCCCTCCAGCGCCGGCCACCTAGTGAGGGGATGCGGCGGGAACGTCGCGTGGTCCACAAAATGGCGGGTCCGCTCACCGCTTGCGAGCCCAGCTACACTGTCCTCTCCGCAAAACTTCGTCACAGGCGCCTGCTCCAGGTGCCGATCACACCCCACTGACACCCGTACTCCTCCTCTGCAGGTAGGTGCAATTATTTAGCAGGATATCTTTAAATAAAGTAGGCTAAAGGCAGGAGCTCTTGTGCCGCGCGTCTACCCGCTTCAGCAGCTAGGCCACGCCCCCAACCATAACTTTTTTTTAAAAAAAATTTGTCTACATAGATGTATGATGGGGGACAAGATGTACTTTTTAATAGTACCCCTGACCGTACCATATAATGTACTGAAAAACTGTCTGTGGCGGAATATGAATTACAGCAAAATTGCTTTTTATGTGTAATGGGATGCGGCGCAGTCTGTGCATTAGTTCGTGGTCACGCCCACCTGCAGTCCCATGTAACGGCACGTGCCAGGATCCAGGAGCCGGACCACGGTTGTGACCGTTTACCTGCTTCTGCCATGACTCGCTACTGAACTCCAACTCGCTCCCAGCCGACCTCCCTACCTATCGTCTGTTCCCCCTGTCTTCTCTGTATGGCCGCATGCACATGGCTGTCGTCTAGAGGGACTGCCAGCAGTTATACTGTATTAGTTCGGATGTGGCGGTGCCAAATATGTGGATCTTTTTTATGTTGGTTATATTTTTTAACTTTTTAATCACTTTTTATTCAAAAAAAAAAAAAAAGTATTTCAGTTTTGAAAATGCGAATTGACCAATGCAGTTTCGGCGCTTGGTAATTCTACTTTCTACGGCATTCGCCATATGGCATACATATTGTTATACTGTCATTGTGTCTGAGGTCGAATTTCATAACCAGAGGTTTTGAAAAAAATGAGAACTTGTTTTTTGATCTGCCGTATATCACTTGAAAATGGCGGATTATAGTACTGTTTAGTTGAATGGGGCGCCCAAAATCCAAAAATCATGGCAAAAAAATGCAGCTAAAACCAAAGATTTCCAGGGGCGGGACTAGAGGAGACAGCCGCATCTTAACCGGGTTCCATCACATGCCTGACGAAAACCCGGGCTTGCTGGGCACCTACGGCCAACTCACCGGTGCCCACGACGAGGTGCGCTGGGGGAGCCCACCCTATTATCCTCGGAGGTCTAGAGGCTGCATACTGTCCTTGCAGTCCTTGCCGCATGCTAGCGGTGGACAATCCACTCAGAGGCCACGTCTTCTGAGCCCTGCGTGTGCACATCACCAGGACCCAAGGCTTTGCGACAGACACCTTTAGTCTCTCTTACCACAATCCACGGACATACCTGGACCCTGAGACCGCTCACGTGAGATCTGCCTTACTCCCTGCACTCTACCACCCGCTCGCAAGTCGGGACATCCGCCGGCACAGACGGGCGTGCGCTGAGCAGATCATTAACCCCTTGAAGAACTGCCACATCTTCCGGCGGTGAACGCTGTGCGGTGTACCCTGCAGGGGGGGGTGCGGTGACTCGGACTCCTGACTGCTCCACTGGTCTAATTCCCTGCTGAGCGGTGTTCGGGCACGAGAAGACACGCTGACAGCGAGGCAGCCACCCGACCATAGCGGTCCCGGGGAGGTGAGATCAGCTCACAAAACTCGGGGCTAACGGTGGGACCCTTCACTTCGAACCGACACCCGTAGCACATCTGGGCAGGAAAAAACGCCATTTTGCCCTCATAGTGCCAACAACAAAGGAACATTGGCAAGAAAGTCGTCCATATTGCCCATCCTCTATCAATTGACTTCTAACGATACAGCCAGCGGCTACCCTGTCTGCTACTAACTCCTGACACTCTTAAGCCGTGTTCACACGGCTTATTCACGGCGGATTTGTGAGCCGGATTGCGCTCGCAAATCCGCCGTGAATAAGGGGCGGGATGGGGGCGGGGCCGGAGCGCGGCAGGGGCGGGGCTCCCCGGCCCCATAGACTGTCATTATCTACGGCGCGTCCGTGCCGTAAATAATGTGCATGTCACTTTCTCCCCGCCCGGCGGATTCGCCGAGCGGGGAGGAGCGACGGAATACACTGTTCACTATGAGAGCAGTGGATTACCGTAATGACTCCGACGGATTGGCGCAAAATCCGGCGCGGAGTACGGCGCCAATCCGTGCCCAAATAAGCCGTGTGAACGAGGCCTTATACTAAACAGCTGGAAGCCTAAACTGCGCTCCTGGCTACATTTGTGGTGCTGAGACCTATACGCAGTGCTTAGTGGGGATCAGGATCTGCAGTGTGACCTGCTGGGGCTCTCTCTGGGTGACCTCTTATTTCACATCATAATTGGTCTGCTGAAACCCTTCTGAGGTTAAGCCCTTGTTTATCTACCCGTACTGGACCCTTAGGAACTTAATCTGTTACTGTCGGGCAAACCCAGTGGATACTATCACTGTAGACAAATATGGACTCAGCTGCTGGCACACCTGTGGACAAATTAAGCCCCATTTAGCTCTGCCCCTTTGTTGATCTGGAAGACCGGCTGTTGCTGTGTTAAGAGTGCTTTCACACAGCGCAGTTTTGATGCAGTTCTAACTGTTTTCCAATTAAACTGCCTTTATTACCAGCAGCTTCTTTCAGTTGCCCAAGGGTGCTTTCACACAGTGCTTTTTTGATGAGTTTTTTTAATGCGTTTTTTGTGCAGAAAAGCACAGCAATTAATGCTGTACACTGCTGCACAAAAATCGTGGTAAAATCGCAAATTTTTTTACCACAATTTTTGCTGCATTTTTTGTGCAGCAATGTACAGCATTAATTGCTGTGCCTTCCTGCAAAAGAGTATCAAAACCGCACCTTGAACTCACTGTGTGAAAGCACCCTAAATTGTTCAGAAAGGTGTTTCAAGTAAGTCATCAAGGACTGTGTCTGAAGTCTTGTGGATACAAACACACTGATTGAATACTCATTTTCCAAACAATTTAGATGAGTGACAGAAGCTTGGTGATAATAAAGCAGTTTAATTGTAGCGCAGTTAAAACGGCACCAAAACTGCGCTGTGTGAAAGCTCCCTAAAACTGCGCTGTGTGAACGCATCCTAACAGACATCATAGGATCTTGTTGCAGCTACTTTGTTAACTAGTTAAGGCTATTGTGGGACACACAGACATTGTACCAATTTAAGCTGTTTACTTGTTTGGTCAAATATACTGTCTGTCTCTTACATTACTGTCTGTCTCATACATAGATACCTACTGTCTGTCTCCTTCTGTCTCTTCCCATCTTCCTCGTAGACTAGAAGGGCCGGTTTACACGGCAATGGACAAATACCGGTCTGTTTATCTGACCGGTATTTTTCCGGTTTGTGTGCGTCCCCCCGTTCGCGGGGGGGGGGGTGGCTTTTCTTCACGATGAGCAGAGTAAAGCCCTCCCCCTTCCCATTCACATGCACATATTTTGTCTGAAAACCGGACAGAAGAATGTGCAGGCAGAATGTCCTCTGGGCGGCCCGCCGGCGGAAAAACCGTGTAGTGGGGACCGGTGCACGGTTTTTCCGTATAAGCCCAGTTGTGCTTGTTTGCGGCTGGTTTTTCAGATGGTCTGCAAAACCGCAAACCGTCTGAAAAACCAACCGCAAACCCGTGCAGTGGGGACATGCCCTTAGCCATACAACCTCCTGGCATTTAGCCGCACTGTCTCTCTCGTCCCCCTCTCTCCAGACTTCTACAATGGACAAATTTCTGAGATCTTACTCCCAAACACTACCACTGAGGCAATCAAGAAACACCTCCACACCTTCATCCTCTAGATGTAACATGCATAAGTCCAAACCTCTTCAGGACAAGTTCCAGGACAAAACCACAATTCCAACTACCCCACCTACTGCGGCGTCTCAGGAGCTGCTCACAGGTGGAGACATCACCCCAACGAACCTCTCACCCACGGCAAGCCCAGCTGCAGACTGCGCTGTTTCAGTAGCTTAAGGCCTCGTTCACACGGCTTATTTCGGGACAGATTTGCTGCTGTATTTACGATCATAAATCCGTTCTGAAATCAGTTTCAAATAATGTGCAAGCCATTTTCTATTGCTTTCAATAGGAAATACGTTTCTTCGTTCACACGAAACGTATTTCCGTGCCGTATTGCCGCCTCGGATTTGCGGCAGCAATCCGGTCGGACAAACAATGCTCATGTCACTTAATTCCGCCGCAATTCCGTCCCGAGTACGTGCCACACTTTTGTGATACGTATTTGCCGCGGAAAACGGCGCAAAATCCGTTCCGGGTTCAAATATAGTTCACAGTCTCTAGGCATGAGTGTCTGGTTTTGTATAAATTTTTGGGGAGAGACAATGCTAGAATATGATTTTTGCAGCTAATTTTCCTTACAAAACCACTTGCATGCCCAAAGGTGAGGAGGCTTTGCATTTTCATATATCCAAAATGTCCCGGAGACCAGCCATCTACAGCCGCACGAGGTTGGATGTTGGGACCCTGATATCGGAGGTAAGTACTAACACTTTGTTCACACGGCATAATTGTGGGGCATTAAGTACTCCTGCAATTATGCTGTGTATATGGGAACTTGAGCATACATGCCAACTCTCCCGTTTTTGGCGGGGGGGTCCCGCTATTGGGGTCCCCTCCCGCCCTCCCCGGGGGATTTTGGCATTCCCTCCCGCCGCCTGCAGGCGGCGGGGGTCCTTTAAATTACCGCGGCGCAGGAGGGGCCCGCTGTGCCCCTACTCTTGCGCCCCCGGGAAAACCGCTCCTACAGGCGGGTGAACGGCCGCAGCGGCCGTCAACCCGCCCGCGGTCTCACTGTGCGGGGAGGAGGCAGGAGGGATCGCTCCCTCCTCCCCCTGTAATGTACGGCCCGGTGTGTGCGCCGCACAATGGGTCAGCGCGCAGGGGAAGTGACGCGCGGCTGGCCAGGGGAGTGACGCGCGGCTGCTCTAAATTTCCCCCCTTGCGCCGCTGAGGAGATCGGTCGGGAGCTGGCCGCCTGCAGGAGAGCCTGGTGAGGTAAGGGGATTTTATTATTTTATTTTTATTAGCTTTAGGGGGCTCTACCCGGCTAACAGAGAGGGCAACTACCTGGCAACAATGGGGGCATCACCTGGCAACAAAGGGGGCACTACCTGGCAACAATGGGGGCACTACCTGGCAACAAAGGGGGCACTACCTGGCAACAATGGGGGCACTCACCTGGCAACAATGGGGGCACTACCTGGCTAACAGATGGGGGCACTACCTGGCTAACAGATGGGGGCACTACCTGGCTCACAGATGGGGGCACAATACCTGGCTCACAGATGGGGGCACTACCGGGGTAACAGATGGGGGCACTACCTGGCTAACAATGGGGGGACTACCTGGCAACAGAGGGGGGCATCTACCCGGCAAAACAATGGGGGCACTACCTGGCAACAGAGGGGACATCTACCTGGCAACAGAGGGGGCAAAACCAGGCAAACAAAGGGGGCACTACCTGGCAAACAATGGGGCACTACCTGGCTAACAGAGGGGGGCACTACCTGGGTAACAGATGGGGGCACTACCTGGCTAACAATGGGGGCACTACCAGGCAAACACAGGGGGCAACACCTGGCAAACAATGGGGGCACTACCTGGCAACCAATGGGGGCACTACCTGGCTAACAGATGGGGCACTAAACCTGGCTAAAAAGATGGGGCACTAACCTGGCTAACAATGGGGCACCTACCTGTCTAACAATGGGGGCAACACCTGGCTAACAATGGGGGCATCTACCTGGCTACAAATTTGGCTCTACTGGCTACAGAGGGGCATCTACTTGGCTAAAAAGGGGGCATCTACCCGGCCTTGTAAGGGGCACTACCTGGTTATGGGGGGTTACAACCTGGCTATAAGGGCATCTAACCTGGCTTTCTTCCAAAGCCGTTATGCAGTAGGTGGAGTGGGGTGTGGCTTTTGAAGGGGGGTGGCATACCGACAAGAGGGCGTGTCCATGCAAATTTTTGCCGCGCCGCGCTACGCACGCCGCCCACTACTATCTCCTGCTTTTTCATTTTCAAAAGTTGGCAACTATGAACTTGAGGGGTCGGGGGGCCAGCAGCCTGCTGGACACAGCGACATGCATTCCTCATGGCACTGAAGCGCCATTTAGAAATGACATGTCATTTATCTCCTTGGGTGTCACTTTGGACACCCAGGGAGAGGAAGCCAAATCCACAGTGCTCGATGAGAACACAGTATTTCAGTGGTTACCAGGAACATAGTCCTAAATGAGATGTCAATCGCCTGACATTACATATGCCGAGCAACGTAGATTAGTAAAAAAAAAAAGTAAAATCCCTAAATTACAGTTTTTGGTAATTTCAAGGTTATTTACCGTTATTTTCGTCCAGATTACCATCAACGGACTTATAACAGTAAGGTGCCCTCCACACGGCACAGGACAAATAACCCCCCCGGTTTTTAACTGGCTGGGATTTGCTTTTTTTCCCCCCCCCCCCCCCACGCCCCAACCAGTCCCACCCACCCGACCTCTGCCCCATTCCACTGCTGGGCCTTACCAGCCATAACCAATGGACTTAACATCCTCTCAGCCCAGCAGTGGGAGTTACTTGCTCGACCTGCAAACCCCTCTACTACCCGCGTCTGACCCTTCCCAGGATTCCCCTACCTATTATTTAATTATTAATTTTTGGGGGGGGGGCGGCACAGAGTGCGTATTTTTTTAAATATTGTAAATAGGGTTTTTTTGTCTAAATTCTTTGTGGTTTCTGTGTTATGGGTGGGTGGTGTGGGTGGAAGGTTTTTGTTTTCACATTTTGTAAAAATAAATGGGTTTGTTAAAAATGTTATACTGTCTTGTGTATTTTTTAAAGTAGCTTACCTTCACTGAAGTGTAGATTTCATTGTTGAATACTTGTGGTTTTAAATTTGGGTCATTCAAATATTTTGTACTTACATTATTAGTACAATGTCTGATACTTTGGCATTTTTAAAATGCCTGCAAAACTAATGTTTTTTTGCTGATCCAAATTTAAATCACAAACACCAAAAACACAAGTTTAACTTTTTGGGTTGCCCATGGCAACCGTGCAGAGCTTCCTTCGGCATTCTGCTATTGCAGAAGGGCTAAGAAAGTTTTTGTGCGGTTGTAAAGGGCCACACAGACAGTTAGACAACTAGCCCATGTACAAACACCCTGTCACCTAGTGTAAAAACACCAATCAGGTCCCTAGTTTAACTTTCTGGGTGCAGAGCTTCCTTCGGCATTCTGCAGAATGTACAAGGAAGCTCTGTGCGGTTGCAAAGGGCCACAGAGACAGTTAAAAAACCATACCCATTCCTCAAAAAAGTAAACAACATCACATCAGAAATAAAGCAAATACACCAATCTTTCACATAAATTTTAACCAATTTTGGTGAAAAACACAATAAACCATACAGCAAAGTGTGTGGAAGACAATAAATGGGATGTTTTTTTTGTGTGAGAAGCAGTAGTGTGTGTCAACCTTTATTTTATTTTTTTACCTGGATGCAGTTACAACTAAATCAAGTTCAAAAAATTTTGGGAATATTACTTACCGCAACGTAATCAGCAGTCGTTCCGATGGAGAGATGGATGTCCTCAAGTTGGTGTCCGCCCTTTGAATTGCTGGTCCGACAATTTCCAACAAGCGGTCAAAAGGCCTCCGGGAACATTCAGACAAAGTCCTGGAACTTTGCTGGAAAGCTGTGGGGAAAATAATAATTTTAGGCATTTTTCACATAGCGCAATACCAAAAATATGCAATACTTTTTACAATGTTAAGTTTACACATATTCAAACTAAAAATAATAAAAACATGTAATGTAGTACTGTCTAGTGGAAAGGCAAAATTTGCATACCTCCTGAGTCCGCCATACAGTTTTCCGATGTGGCCCCTTTCGTAGCACAGTTGGTTAATGGGATGAACCCAATAGGTCCGGCGCCTGTGTCGTTCCATTCTTTTCTAAGCAATAAAATGAAAAAGAAGAATTAGGGAAACACAATTTTAATCTTTTCAATTGTAAAACAGAATGATTTCTAGCTTTTCCCTTGCATTAGATTACCGTATATGTCTTTTATAAACAGCCTTCCAACAATGGCAATAACTTTACTGTAAAATTCCTAAAAAGGCTCTGTCCCGATTCAATAAGTGCATGCGAAAGTATTCATCAAATAATCCCTACATTCAGCACAGAATCAGCGACACTACACATGCGTGAATTGATTTAAATAACAATTTCAAAGCCAAGGTCCAAAACCATTACATAATCAATATCTGTGCAAGCCAAAATTTCAAAGACAATCTGTCCCGCCAGTACACAATCAATTACAATGCAACAGCACTAAACAGGAATGCACTGGAGAAATGAAAAAAAAACATTACTATGAGCATTTCAAACCTCAGTCAATAACCAATCAATAATCAATAACTTAGTAATATGAAATAGTGAAGGAAATCCATTACAACACACAATAATTTACAATGCAATAGTGCTCAATCTATACCAAAAAACATATCACGTAACTACATGCATTTTTAAACAAAGGTCAGTAACCAATCAATAATCAGTAACTGTACAAGACGAACTATGTAATGTAATCCATTCCAACAGTACACAATAATTTAAAATGCAACAGAAGTAAACCCAAAATGCAATCCAAATATTCCAAACACATTACTAAATGCATTTCAAACCATATGTTACATAACATGTAACATACATACATAACAAACAGACATACATACATACATAGACATATATGACATACATGACATCACTTTCACATTACAAAGAGAGGTAACTTACCCTTCTCTCCTGCCGGCCAAGTTAATTGGCGCAAATCTGCAGAAACTCTGCCATATCCGCATCAGTAAACCAGATTGTGCGTGGATGTTGATCCATTTTTCAGTGAAATCCGGAGAACTCAAGAAATCTTCAGGGCACAAGCTCTACTTTTCCTCAAGAAATTCCAGAAGACTAAATTAATCCAAGGCACTGTATCCTCACAATAATCCAGGGCAAACTGGCACAGAAAGGTTGAAATCTTGCTCTTTTATATCATACAAGTGGAGAAAGATGGAAAGTACATTATCCAATGATTATCTCTAATTTTTGTTATGTGGGGGGGGGGGGGCAGGGCCATCTAGACTTGTAATCGGGCTGATTTGAAAATAAATTAATCAATCTATCACAAAAAAAACAAAGAAAAACTTCACAAAAACAACAAAAAGGATCGAAAAATATGGGTGCTGGTAGGTCACTTTGAAAAATATTAGGTGTTTATTAGCTGTGTAGCATTAAATGTGTCTCGCAAATACGCGTGAAATACGCGTGAAATACGCGTACAATCCCCGCACTTTCGCGTCATATTTCCTGTCGGATTTCCAGACACAGCTCTAGACAGAATACAGCCTTATTTGCGGAATGTAAATATGGCGGCAAATCCGTCCCGAAATAAGCCATGTGAACGAGGCCTAAGAGGTCTCACAATTAGTGTTGATCGAACCGAACGAGTAAAAAGCACCCGGCCCCCCCAAAAAAAAAGAGAAAAAAGGAAACGTAAACAAGCAGGTAAATTTCCCCTGCTACCCCAAATTTGGACTTTAAAGGGAAAAGGGCCCCCTAGGACCAAATGCGGCAGCTAGGATCCCTTCAGGTAAAATGACCTTTGCCCATCTTTTCAATCTAACTTTAAAAACCTCTGGCATTTCCCCCCTCTTTTTAAACCCCGGAACACAACCCATCCAAAAAAAACCCCATCTCTCGCCCCCTCCTCTCTGCCCAAAATTTACCCCCCCCAAACTAAATGCCCCCTTTTTTTGCACCCAAAAACTCCCGAGCGGGCCCCTTTCCTTCAACTGTCCCCCCCAAAACCTCCCTCCAACCTCCCCCCTTGACCCCCAAACAATCGGGTTTTTCCCGCCCCCACCCCTCTCCGAAACCCCCCCCCAAAACCAAAGTCACTAATGTTTAAAAGTAACTGCTAAACCCTCATCCCAAACTACCTTTTTTGCCCTCCTTTTTGGGAACCTGTCCTCTGCATCCCCATTATTTCCGGGTGCCCCTTTTCCTCCTAGACCTGCCCTTTCTGCTTTACAACTGCGGCCACCCCACCGCTACAAATCCTCCTCCCCCCTTCGGCATCATGGACCTGGCCCTCCTCCCCTGAATCTCCTGTACCTAAAACTGATGGGGCCTTTGGGTTTCCCCTCCCTCTGCCCACCTCCCCCCCCGGTCTCTGGGTTGGGTTTTCCCCCCCAGGGGCCCTTCCCCGGGGCCCCAATTTCCCTTCCCCTTATTTACACTCTTGGCCTGGGAAAAGTCATACCCCCGCTTGGTTTTAAAAACTACCCCCTTTACGCGGCGCCCAAAAACCCAGCTTTTTTATTCCGGTCCTGACTTTTAACTCCCTTCCCCCTCCCCGGAAACCATTTCCCCTTTTTCTCTTTTCCCCCCGGTCGCTTAAAAAAAAAATTGAAATTTAAAACAAAAATTCTTAAAACCCTTTCCACCCGCCCTTTCCTTCCCCCTCCCCCGGAATTCTTATCACTGTTTAAAGGGGCCAAAACCCACCCCTTACCAGCTCCACAAGCCCCGCTCCCTTGGGGTTTAACCCCTTTTGACTCCCTTTTTAAAACCCTTTCAAACCCTACATCCAAGCCCTACCTCTGTGAAAGCCCCACCTGAAAACCTTTAAACGCATCCCCATTTCCTCGGCCCAAAAACCCCTACAAAAATGCTGGTCCATCCCCTTTGTCACCCCCCCCGGGCCTTAAATATCCCAACTTCCTATATGTGGCCCCCCCCGTTAGCCAACCTCGCCCCCCTAAAAACCAAATTCCTTTTAACTCTGGTGCCCTTTCTTATCCCCCCTCCCCCTCCAAACCCTCCTCTCCCTTTCCCCCCCTTTTAAAAAACCCCTTCACTGGCTGCCCTTTTGCCCAACAAAAATTCATTTTAAATTACAAACCCCTGACCTAAAAGGGCTCTCCAAAAAACCTCTCCCCTCCATACATCTCTGCCCAAATTTTCCGTTACCTCCCCTCACGCAATCTCCGTCCTCCCCAAGGGACCTTCTCCTTGCTCCCCTCTCATCAGCCCTCCATTACCCGTTTTCCAAGACTTCCCCGTGCTTCACCCACATTTCGGGAACCCCCTTAAAACCCAAAAACTTTCGGGACTCCCTCCACTTTCAAAAAGCTTAAAAAGAACCTGAAAACCCATTTTTTCCCAAGGATCCCCTACCCCCCCAAACACAAACCCCCAAACCACCCACAACCGGCCCGCAAAAGTTCTCCCCCCCCCCCTTCTGTCTCCCCCCCTTCTTCCTTGTAATTTTTTAAGGGCCCTCGGGGGCAGGGCCCTCTTTCCCTTGTTTCGTTACTAGCCTTTTTTGTCACCATTGTATTTTTTCCCAATATTTTTTTGTATGTAATTCCACAAAAATGTACACCCCCGGGAAATTTAAATTTGGGGGCCTTTTAAAAAAAATTAAAAAATAATAATAAATAATTTTCTTTTTTTTCAAAAATTTTTTTTTCCCCAATTGAAAAAGGGCGTTCACACCAATATGCCCGCCTCCTTTTTTTTAAAAAAAATACCCAATTTCAGCTTTTATGTCCACCTTTTTGAAGGGGGACGGAGGTTGGGGAAAAACCTGCTTGGGAAAACCCCCAAAGGGGGCCGAAACGCCCGCCTTTTCCTGATGCCCCGGGGAAAAAATGGAAGGTTTAAAACAAAAACCATTCAAAAAACCTTTTTAAAAAAGGGCCAAAATTGACTTTAGGCTTCTGTTATTTAACTTTGGTTATTTTTTAAAGGGGGTTGTTTTCATTTAAATTGATTCATCTGCCCTCAGTCCTGTTTTCTTGGTTTTATTTAAAATTCAGGGGTTTTTTTTTACTTCATTACTAGGCGGGAGTTGCAGACGGGTCTGTAGCTAAAAAAAACCAGTGCTGACAGCCAAACAGTGAGAATTGAACGGGTCGGGTAGCTATAGCAACCAGTGCTGGAAAGCCTTTAAGGAGAGTTTTAAAAACAGGTTTTTAGCAAAAAGGGCAACCCCAAAGTGCGGGCCCAACCCCTTTTTCGGGGAGAGATCACACGGGGCCCTGTAGCTATAGCGATTGGGACTGTTCCCGCCCTTTTACAAGGGGGGGATATTGGGGAAGGGGAAGGAAAAGGGGTCATTTAAAACATACATTGCAAATGACTTTTTTTTTTACAAATTTTTTAACAAAAAAAAAGCAGCAATCCTTGTATGATGAAAACCCCCTTTAACCCCTGCCCTTTTTCCCCCCAGGGGTTTTTTTCCCCCAGGCTGCGACCCGGGAAACGCCATTTTCCCCGGGAAACCCATTCCCCCCGGGGGGGCCCGGCTGCGGGGAAACAGTGGCCCCCTTAATAAAGGGAAAATATCAGGGGGGCCCTTCCCCACGGACCCACTGGGTTGGGAAATGGAAACTTTTTCCCTCTCACCCCACAAAAGTTTTTCACACCCACAACCCCTCAAAAATTATTAGTTGAATGCCCGCGGGCCTGTTTAAACCACAATAAAAAGGGTTAAAAAAGTGCGATATTTCACTCGCTCCCAAAAACTTTGCCCCTTTAAAGGAAACATTTTGCCCTTTGTGTAACATGGGGGACCGTTTAACAAACCTCTGTCAAAGATTTTATATTTTTTCCCAAAATTGTACTTTCCCAATCCCCTCCCGTATTGACTTTTTTCTCATTCCCTCAAACCTCTTCCCGCGGGTTGCGGAGGTTTGAAAATGGACAAAATTTTTGGTCCCCAGATTTGCCCAGTTTTGTCTTTAAATTTCCCCGTTTTTTATGGAATCTTCCCCACAATTAAAGTGGCGTTTTCCCCGTCCTCCCCTCTTAAACTCATAGGTTTTTCAGACAAACCCCAAAGTAAAAAAATTTGGGGCCCATTTTGTGGATGATAACGGGGGGCCTTGTTTAAGATTGCTCTCTTTTTGGGTCATTTCCAAAGCGGCCCTCCCCGTCTTATCACCCCCCCAATCTTTAAACAAAAGCATACCGCCCCATAGTAGCTCCCACGAAAACCCCCGGGTCAAAAAAAAAATCCCTGGGCCCAAAAAAAAATTGATGGAGACTTACTTACAAGGCCAAGCAAAATGGGGAATTGTAGCAATCCGAAATAAAATTCTTTTAATGGGGAAATTTGGGATTTCTCCTTTTGGCAAAAACACAGAACCCAAATCATCAACCAGAAAACATACCTCCCCCGGGCCCACTTTTTTTTGGTACCCCTGTCCAAGCTCTTTAAACACTTAATTTCTAATCACCCAATCAATGGGGGCAACTCAGTGCATTTAGGCTGTAACATGGTCAAGACATCTCCTGCATTTCAAACCGAGATCAATGGGGAAGAAAGGTGATTTGAGTCCCTTTAAACGTGGCATGGTTGTTGCCCCAGAAGGGCTGGTCTGAGTTTTTTCGAAATGCTGATCTCTGGGATTTTCAAGCAAACCTCTCTAGGGTTTACAGGAATGGTCGAAAAAGAAAAAACTTCCGTGAGCGGCAGTCCTGTGGGGGGAAATCCCTTTGTTGAGCCAGAGGTAAAGGAGAATGGGAAAACTGGTTCGAGCTGATAGAAAGGCAACAGTGACTCAAAACCAACCCTTTAAAAACCAGGTGGGCAGAAGAAAATCCAACGCACAGTAGGGCGAATTTTGAGGCAGAGGGGTACAGCAGCAAAAAACCACCCCGGGGCCATCCTTTCGCTAAGAACAGGAAACGAGGCTCCAATTTGCCCAAGCTAACGAAATTGGGAAAGTAGAAGTTGGGAAAAAAAAACGTTGCCGGGTTTTGATGGTCTCGATTTCTGTTTTGCAAATTTGGATGGAGGGTCAAAATTTGGCTCAACAACTGAAAATGGATCCATCCTCCCTTGTATAAAGGGGGTTCGGGCTGGTGGTGGTGGGGTCATGGTGGGGGAATATTTTTTTGGGCACTCTTTGGGCCCCTTTTGGTCCCAATTTGAGCACGTTGCAACCCCCTTGTGGAATCTATCCCACGAGATTGAGGCAGTTCTAAAGGCAAAAGGGGGGTCCAACCCGTTACGCATGGTTCCAATAAAGGGGCCCCGGTGATGATATTTTCATTAAAAGACCCAACTACCCAAACACTGACACTTTTCCCCCAATTCAAGCCACTTCCCCCAATTTTTTTAATGTTTTTTAAAAAGCTTCCCCTAGCCCCAACGGCTACTTGGCGCTTTCTTAATAGCCTTTCCCGACCTAAACTCTCCTGAGACCTAAAGAAGTCCCTTGAGATGGAAGTAACCAAAGAAGAAGTAACCCTGGCCATTAAAAATGTACCTAACAATAAAACCCCTAGCCCAGACAGTCTTTCCGCAGAGCATTATAAAATGTTAACGCCTCACATTATTCCACACCTTACAAATTATCTTAATGGGGTTTATGGAAGGCAATTCACATCAGCCGATTTCTTGGCGTCAGAAACCATCTTGATCTTGAAGCCTGGCAGGGACCCTGAGCAGATACAATCCTACAGACCCATCTCACTTTTGAACCAGGATTATAAAATCCTGACCAAAATTCTGGCAGACCGCTTACAGAGGATATTAGGTCCTTTACTATCTCCATCTCAATTGGATTTCCTTAAAAACAGACACTCGATGGCGGGGATACGAATGGCGATGGTGGCCACCACTAGATACAAGGACCATACGCGCTTGAAAACAATGCTTACTAGCAAAAGTTTCAAATGATCTCCTGACCGCAAAATCTCAGGGTAACTACTCCTTGCTGCTTCTCTTGGATCTCTCTGCAGCATTTGACACTGTGGATCACCCTTCTCCTCAGCTCAGCACCATTGGCATCCAGGACACCGCTCTCTCTTGGGGCCACATGTATGAAATGGTTTTGGTCTAAAACTCACTTTTTTGCCCCATAGTTTTATATTGGGAAAAAAAGTGAGGTTTAGACCAAAACCGTTTCATTCATGTGGCCCTTGGTTCTCATCCTACCTCTCTAACCGCTCCTTCAGTATCTCATTTTCAGGTTCTACCTCCTCCTCTCTTCCTCTCACAGTTGGGGTTCCTCAGGGCTCGGTTCTAGGTCCTCTCCTCTTCTCAATCTACACAGCACCAATTAGACAAACCATCAGCAGATTTGGCTTCCAGCACCATCTCTATTCTGATGACACTCAATTATACACCTCCTCCCGTGACATCAGTCCTACTCTCCTACAAAACACCAGCGACTGTCCGCTGTCTTCCCTCTATCTTAAACTAAACCTCACTAAAACTGAATTTCTAGTCATTCCACCATCTACTAACCGACCCCACCTGCTATTTCTGTTTCAGTGTGTGGTACCACCATTACTCCTAGGCAGCAGGCTCACTGTCTGGGGGTTATACTAGATTCTGATCTGTCCTTCATCCCATATATCCAATCTCTTGCCCGCTCCTGTCACCTGCACCTCAAGAATATCTCCAAAATCCGTCCATTTCTCACTGTGGAAACAACTCAAACTCTCATTACTGCTCTTATTCTTTCTCGTCTGGACTACTGTAACTCCATCCTTGTTGGTCTCCCTCTCTGTAAACTCTCCCTTCTCCAATCTGTCCTGAATGCAGCAGCCTGGCTCATCTTTCTCTCCAGCCGCTATACTGATGCCTCTACCCTGTGTCAGTCACTGCACTGGTTGCCCATCCAGTACAGAATACAGCATAAACTCATCACTCTCACCCATAAAGCTCTCCCCAGCGATGCACCCCCCTACATCACCTCCCTCATCTCTACCACCCGACCCGCTCTCTCCGCTCGGCGGATGATCTTAGACTACATGCCTCAGTCATCCGAACCTCCCATGCCCGCTTCCAATATTTTTCACGGGCGGCACCAGTTCTCTGGTACATACTACTGCGGGCGATCAGGCACACTCAGAACTCTCATAGTTTTCAGAGGGTTCTGAGAATACATTTTCTCAGTCTGGCCTACCAGAATCCCTAATTGCTAGCCTCCCCTCCCCACTCTCTAACGCACACATTTTCTGTCACTCTCTACAATTCAGCACTTATCTGTATATAGATGCACTGTCTGGGTGGAAGGTTCATCCGAATTCTACATAAAACACCCCATATTTATGTCACATGGCTGGACCACTGTAAACCTTGCACTTCTTACCCTTCATCTCACCCTACACCCTAATAGATTGTAAGCTCTTGCGAGCAGGGCCCTCACACCTGGTATCTCATCTGTAAGTAGCTTTTCATTGTGTAATATATGTATTTTTGTCTCCAAATTGTAAAGTGCTGCGAAATATGTTGCCGCTAAATAAATAAAGATTATTATTATTAATGCTTCTCAGCCTTGACGAAGAGAAAGTGTTTGACTCAGTGTCATGGGAGTTCGCCACTCGCCTGAGACATAGGGGTTTTGGGGATCAATTTTTATCCTTTCTTGGCCATTGCCAGTCGAGCTGTCGCACAATGCTGAGTATTGAAAGCCTCCTGCCAACCCAAATCTCTATACATAAGGGTACTCATCAGGGTTGCCCCCTGTTCCCTCTCCTCTTTAACCTGTCCATTGACCCGATTCTGCATCACTTGAAAACAATCACCCCCTTCGAGGGTGGCTCTAAACAAATTGGCTCTAAACAAATGAAGGTATCAGCATTTGCAGATGATATAGTGTTATATATCACTGACCCGGAACATACTTTGCCCAATATCTTGGAAGATCTCAGGCTCTTTGTCTCTCTGTCAGGCTTCAGGGTCAACGAGGACAAGTCGGAGGGCTTGCTTCTAAAGGGCTCTTCTAACCCAAACTGGTCAGCACATTACCTGTTTGCTTGCAAGACTTGCTCGCTTTCATACTTAGGGATACAAATTTCAAGACGAGGCAGCATTACAGAAGGAACAGCGGGCACAGCACTTTTTTAAAACATGGTCCACTTTAATTGTTCTTCTTCCTACACATATCAAAATAAAAATAAAATAATGTTTCGAATTCACCACATGGTACATGATAAATCAATTAACAGACTCGACATTACCCGGACAACTGACATAGTTCGGTTGTTGGAGTGTCCATCCTAGCATTGGTCCTTTTTTGGGTGCGCTGGGCGTCCAGATGGCGGGTATGTCCCTTTGTGCTTGTCTTCCCCTCCCCTTCCTGTTATTATAAGTATTAGAACTTAATATGCCTTTATGTTGATGTACATGATGATGCAGATTGCATTTGGTTGGAGGCACACAATAGATGCCACAACTCTAACCAATTTCTGTGTATAGAGGACATATAGCATACCCAAAACAACTACCTACTTAACAGACCATGAAGCTTATTGTGCCTTGTACCACATCACTGTAATCTTTGTATGATTGTGTACACCTGTTAATCAGGACTTGCAAGCCATGACAATTGTTAAAAAATGTATAATCACTGATTCTAGTCCCCTTTGAGCACATACTGGATTGTGAGGCCCCATTTTCATAGGGATATTTTTTAGACACTAAGGGCCATATGTATGAAACGGTTTTGGTCTAAATCTCACGTTTTTCCCCATAGGTTTTTATGGGGAAAAAAGTGAGTTTTAGACCAAAACCGTTTCATACATGTGGCCCTAAATCTTCAAAACACCCTAAAAAAGACGTCATTTTGGAAACTACGCCCCTTAAGGAAAATATCCAAGGGTGTAGTGAGTATATTGACCTCACAGGTGTTTCACAAATCTTTTTTTTTTTTTTTTTTAGCTCTGGGCCAGTAATTCTGATAAAATAGCACCCCAAAATGTATTACAGTTTTCTTCCAAGTATGGCTATACCCTATATGTGGGTTTAATCCAATATCTGGGCGCATGGCAGGGCATACAAGGAGGGGAGCGCTCAACGTATGGTATAAAGGATAATTATGTTTTATTCGATACAATTACAATGATACCCAATGTATAACGTTTATTTGTATTCTGGCACTTTTTTTTTTTTTTTTTAACTTGTTTTTTATTGCAAACACCAATAGTGTACTTTAAGGCCTGGTTTAAACGGCTTATTGCCGGCGTAATTGCGGGGACGGATTTCGCCCCGCAATTACGCCGGCAGCCGTGCAGCAGGGGCGGGGTGGGGGGCCGGCAGCTTGCCGGCCCCATAGACTGTCATTATCTACGGCGCGTACACGCCGTAAATAATGTGCATGTCACTTTCTCCCCAAGCGGCGGATTCGCAGAGCGGGGAGGAGAGACGGAATCCATAGTTCTCTATGAGAGCAGTGGATTACCGTAATGACTCCGACGGATTTCAGCCGTACTGCAGCACAAATACGGCACGCAGTACGGCTCCAATCCGCGCCCAAATAAGCCGTGTGAACATGGCCTAAATCTCGTGGCATCTTGAGCCAATAACAGGCACATCGACACAATACAAACATGAATTCGGTAGGGCATGCCTTAGGTCTTGTGACAGCAGGTGTCCATAAGAACAGATAGATGAAATACAAACATAGATTCAATGGAAAATCCGTCCTGTGGCAGCTTAAGTCCATATAAACATACAAATAAAACCTATACATATACTCCACAGAACATGCACTACCTCTTGTGGCAACATGAGCCTATAAAAGCGTATAGATACAACACTAGCATGCATTCAATAGAGAATACATCAAGTTTTGGGGCAGCATATGTCCACAAGAACACATAGCTGAAATACAAGCATGCATTTAATATAGGCGCTGTTGAATCTCGTGGCAGCCTGGGTCCATAAAACCATACAGATAAAATCTATGCATGAGTTCAATAGAACGTGCAATAAATCATGTGGTGACATGAACCCATAAAAGTATGTAGAGAAAACACAAGCGTGCCTTCAACAGAGCATATACTAAGTCCTGTGGTCATCGGAGCCCCTTAAAACATATAGATGAAACACAAGACACGGTTTCAATTAAAAGAATGAGGCTAGACCTGTATCTCAGTCTGCTCATTTAGGTTAGTTCCGAGTGCTCTGCGCCATTCTGCTTGCCCCTGGGAGTGAATATCTATGGTGATCTTAAGGCATGTTCACACTGCGTATTTGTAATAAATACAGTGCTGTTTAAACCCGCCATCGTACACCTGTAAAAACTGACCTGTCACTTCTTTCGGGCACTGAGGAGCCGAGAAATAGAGAACAATAGGAGGCAGAAAGTTGCCTCATGTTGAGAGTAAGCGCGTACCAGCAGTGCTAATAAAAGGTGTATTTCGGGGTGTATCTGTGTGCCCCGTAATACGGCGTGTGAACATACCATTGCATGATAAATTTGAATAATGTTTATGCATAGATGTTATATTCTGATAGCCTGTACTTTTTGACCACTTTGGCTTTGGTTTATATCACTTTTTATTACACTGTTTTTGCAAAGGGATTTCCAAATGACACAATTCTGGTGTTGTTCTTTATGTATACCATATATATTCGAGTATAAGCCGAGTTTATTAGCCCAAAAAATGAGCTGAAAAACCCTACCTCGGCTTATACTCGAGTCACTGTCGGCGCTCGGGTGCTGCAATGGCCCGAGCACCGGCAGGGACACTTCAGCTGTATGCGACTCCTGGGAGCCAGAAGACGAAACGCGAGGTCAGTGGAGGAAAAAGGTGTTGTTTTTTTTAACAAGCCATGTCTGTACCTGCCTGTAAATGCCTCTACCTGTCTTTAATTACCTATTCCTGCTTATGAGAGGACATGTACCTGCCTGTACCTGCGGTGGGGGACATATACCTGCCTATAATTGCTTCTACCTGCCTATTAGGAGACCTATACCTGCCTATAAATGCCTTTACCTGCTTATGAGGGGACATATACCTGTCTCTACCTGCTAGGGGGGACATAAACCTGTCTATTCCTGCCTGTGGGGGACATAAACCTGTCTTTACCTGCTATGGGGGACATAGACCTGTCTATACCTGCCTATGAGGGGACATATACCTGCCTATGCCGGACATTAAACGGCCTATCCCTTCCTATAAATTGCCTATACCTGGCTATGGGGGACATATACCTGACTATGGGGGACATATACCTGACTATACCTGCTTATGAGTGACATTAAACTGCCTATACCTGCCTATGAGGGACATATTCCTGCCTATGTAATTTTATTGGTATCCATTCTTATTTTTGAAATTTACCAGTAGCCGATGCATTTTCCAGTCTAGGCTTATACTCGAGTCTATAAGTTTTCCCAGTTTTATGTGGTAAAATAGGTGCATTGGCTTATACTCGAATATATACGGCAGTTTGTGAAAAAACAGCCCTTAACCCCTTACCAACATTTGACATACCCATACGTCAAGGTTGGGTAGGGGTTCCCACAAATTGACATATGGGTACGACACGGAGCTCGCAAGATCACGGCATGGGACCAGCAGTATATTATAAGCTCCGGCCACGTATGATTAACCCTTCATTATTGAGACCGATCATGGTCGCTATAATGACCTTGCAGGCAGGAGGAAAATAGCCCCTCCTGCCTGCGACCAGCGCAGTAATGGCGCACTGCACCGTTACTGATCCACTCACACGATAGACTGGATGCTTTCTGAAACCATCCGGGTTATCCGGTGACGTCACCATGCCCACAATGCATTTTGGGCATGGTGATTGACAGTCACCATGGAGACCAGTACACAGCAGTAATGCTGTATGAGCAATTTGAATATCGCTCATACAATTCCGCTCTGGGGAAAAGTGAAAAAAGTATAAAAAAGTTTTTAAAAAAAGTGTAAAAAGTAAAATACAAACACGAAAAATAAAATAAAAACACGTACACCGCCCTTTTCCCCTTTACAAACCCATATTTGGTATTGCCGCGTGCATCACGTTAATTAACCTGTACGGTGAACGGTGAAAAAAAACAGTCACAGAATTGTGAATTTTGTTCATCCTGCAGAACATAAAATGGAATAAAAAGTGATCAAAAACTCACATAAACACCAAAGTGGTGCCGATTAAAATGTCCCTTCATCCCGCAAAAAAAAAAAGTCTTTACACAGCTCTGTGTTACGGGTGTCCCCGCAGCCCCCGTGTCTGGCCGTGGGCACACCCACACCCCTGCTGCGGCTCCTGCTGCCGGCAGTGCCACAGATCCGTACCCGCAGCCCACAGCTCACTGCTCTAGCCGGCACTTACCTCGCCACGCTCCTGTGGCTGGCCGCGCAGTACGAACGCACGGTACTGAGGCCAAATTTAAAGGGACAGCGCGGCATGTCCCCCACATGTAAGGTATTGCCGAACTTGGAAGAAATTGCGTAACACAATTTGGGGGCTTTTTTTTCCAGGATTCCATGTAAAAATTAAACATTTTCAGCTAAAATTGGAGATTGAAAAAAAAATATTTTTTTTTATTTCCAGAGCCTAACAGTAAAAAATCTGTGAAACACCTGTGGGGGACGATATACTCACTGCACCCCTGGATATATTCCTTAAAGGAGTTGTCTCATTACAAGCTTTCAGCCTGTCAGTGAGCCTGATAGTTGAATTGAGCGGCGTGCTTCTTGGTCTGTTTCTTCTGCTCCCTCTTCCCCCCTCCCCTCAGCACACAGGCAGCTCTGTAACTTCTAACAGCAAGGGGGAGGGGGGGTTTGCTGCCGGGTTAACCCTGTGTGTCCCTGCCTAGGTCTGTTGCAGGAGAGGGCTGATCTATGAGTGTAGAGAGGTCTGTGAAGCTGTTGTAATAAAGAGCAGAGGGGATGCATGTGTTCCTATATCCCCTGCTTAGCTTACAAGTCTCCACATCTCCAGCAACAACAAATCCTGTCAGAACAGACACAGGGCAGCTGGGAAGTGTTACTATCAGCGGACTATCTGTTTTTAACTTTGGATATTACGTCTTTATATTCCAACATTAGACATAATTTGGGACTTGCGGCAATTGAGTTTTATTTGGATCAGGATTAATTTTTACCTATGGCTTTTAAACAATTTTTATTAGATAGTTTGAGTCTTATACTGAATAATAATTTTTTCCAATATGGCGCCTCACATTTTGTTCAAAAAGTTGGGACTGCTATGGGGACTCGGGTGGCCCTTCCTACGCCAAACTTGTTCATGGGTCGCTTTGAATCTCTCTTTATTTTATCTGAGACAAATCCTTTTTTTATCATATATTAAGTATTTAAGAGATATATCGATTGATTTGATTTTTATATGGCAAGTCCACCTGATATAGCTTTTAAATTTGTGGAATACTTAAATAGAAATTTCAAGGGGGGTTTAAAATTTTACTATGTCCATTGATTCTAACCAAATTACTTTTTTAGACCTTTGTCTATGTGTGAATGAATCGCACATTCAATCTAAAAATCATTTTAAGCTCTGCGACTCTAATGGATACTTGCATTTTTCGAGTAACCATCATAGGAATTGGCTACGGAATATACCGTTTGGCCAATTCAGACGTATCCGCAAGAACTGTACGACGGACGAAAATTTTGATATCCAGGCTGATCGTCTGTCGTCTAAGTTTCAGGAAAAAGGGTTTCCCCCAGATTTAGTAGTTGCTGCTAGAAAAAGAGCTAAAACAGCATCCCAAAGGGAAAATCTACTTGATTTTTCTAATAGGAATACTGAAACAAATAAGTATGAGAATTACGTGGATTTTATTACAACTTTTTATCTCACAAAACATAAGGATAGTTTTTAAAGTTATTAAAATAAAAACACTGGAAAAAGTTTATTGTTAGACCCGGTTATGAAAAACGCATTTTTACCTTCTAAAAAACCGCATGTCATTATCGCAGAGCGAAATCTCTTTAAAAATATAATTGGCCCCGTCCCGTTTTGAAAACGTTGAGGACCGTGAAAAATTCTCTATGGTTGAAATTGATATCAATTCGGTTGGGGTCATTTCCTTGTAATGCCCAACTTGTAAATGCTGTGAAAGTTATTATCACAAGTGATAAAATTTAGTTCTTTCTCTACTAAAGAAGTATTTAATATAAAGAGAGATTGTTTGTAATTACCCACAATGTGTTATACGGGATTCATGTGCAGTGGAATTCAGTACGTAGGGGAAAACTAAGGCAATATCTTTTCAAAAAGATTGAATAATCATCGTTATTGTATTAAAATAAAAAAGCAATCATAGTATTTCCCGACCATTTTTGCAATTATCACTATTGATGAGGTTTTCTTACTACAGGTTCAACTTATTGGAGATGTTTTCGGTTGTCTATCCCCAATATATTAACAATGTCTCTTCTGAACGAGAGGATATTCCTGGATTTTTATGTTAAATACAGCAGTAACGAATGGTTCTGAATGAACTTCAAGAATTAATTATGTGAATAGTTGCTGTTATTATTATCATTTTTATCATTTTTTATTATATCTTTTGATTATGTTTAACTATAAGTCCTTTGATTATAGGTAATTTTATGACTTGAATGTATTTTATCTGTTCTTAACATTTCTTTGCATTAGGTAAATGTATCCGCTTTTCTGCAACATGGTTGTATGTTTAAATTGTAACAGAACGATGAGCCTCGCTTCGATTCGGCGGTCTATTTAAAGAAATGCTTTTGTACTGACTGTTTGATACCTGATGGAGGAAGCATTGGACTTGCGAAACGCGTTGTTTGTTTTATCAAATTAAATTGGTCTATTTGACACTACTACGGTGGACTATATGCCTAAGTGTTCATAGTTTTACCTGCGGTTAGCGATAGTACCATCTTTACTTTGTCTTTATTACTCAGGCACTAGTACAGCACAGCATGAAGTATTCACAGAAGCGGTGATCTGTTTCTATTAGTTATAGTGACAGTTCCACAGGACACCATCATGATTATAGTTACATCACAGGGTCCACTGCTGTACCATCTATCTGTGTAGAGAGCACTGAGGATAGCAGGCAACACAGGGTTAATCCGGCAGCATGGACACAGAGCCAGAGTCCTCCCTCCCCCTCCCTCACTAAGAAAGCATTCTGTGTTCGGAGGGACTCTACTCTGCTCAGACTGGACCTGTCTTCAAAATGGCTGATGAGTCATACAGACTGACAGCCAGTAAGATAAGGATCCAAACAGGTCGGTGCTATATATGAAATTGAGAAGCTGATGCACTCCTACTACAGGGCTAACTCAAAATCAGTAGGACATTTGTAATGAACAATTTTGCAAAGCTGCTTGTTTATAAGATCTTTTAATTACAAACCCAATCATGTAGCGAGACACAAACACCCTTTAAGGGTTTATTTCCAATATGGGGGTCTTTTTTGGGGTGCTTTGGTTCGTTGTTTATTAAGTTTTAGCACCACAGAGTGTCCGCACAAACTTGAAATGGCGCCTAAATAAAATTGTAATAAAAATGAGACCCCAGAGTCCGGTAGGTGCTCCTCTTCCTCCTCCTATTCTGAGGTTTGTGGTTGAGCCAAATAGCGCAGTAGGGCCACATTTGGGATATCTCTGAAAACGGCAGAATCTGGGGATTCGATATTAAGTTGCATTTACCTGGTCGAATCTACTGTGTTCCAGTGAATAATGAATAAAAATTTAAAATCTGCAAAAAAGTGAAATTTTTACATTTCACCTCCATTTTGCTTTAATTTCTGTGAAATATCTAAAGGGGTAACAAACTTCCGAAATGCTTTTTTACATACTTTAACCCCTTAATGACCGCGCACTGTCTTTTGACGGCGGCTGGTGCGGGTCCAACACAGCCCCAATCTCAGAGCATGTCCTGCAAGCATCGGGGTGCGGAGGAAACCTCTGAAACCCGATGCTTTAACCCTTTGATTGCGGCGGTGCGTTACCGCAGTGCAATCACAGGGTTCCCCTGCTCTGTCGGGTGATAGGATCACCCGCTCACCCGACAGAGCTCGGGGAACGGCTGCACAGTCAGCTCTGGGGACTTAGAGTAGCCCCAGGGATGTCTGTGTAACAAGCCAGTGATCAGCCAGCCTGTGTGCTGTCCTAATCACTGCCTGTGTCAGACTGACACAGATTATAATGTATTAAGCTTTATAATGAATATGCTAATACATTACTAAGTGTAAAAAAAAAAAATGTAAAACAGTTCTCCCTTCATGGGATTTTTTTTAAAAAAAAGTAAAAAAAAACATAACAAGTGTAAAAAAAAAGAATAAAAAAATAAATAAAATAAAAATAAATATTTAATAAAAAATAATTGTGAATAAATTACACACACAAAAAAACCTACACATATTAGGTATCCACACGACCGTAATAACCTGTAGAAATAATCTAACGAGTTATTATGTGTGAAATATGAACGGTGTAAAAAAAAAGTAAAAAAAAAAAAAAAAAAAACTTCTGCAATTATTTAAAAGTGAACTTAAACTATTCCCCCATGAAGTACAACTTGTCTCGAATAAAAAGAGACCTCATCCAACTGCGTCATTGAAAAAAATAAAAAAGTTACAACTGTTGAAACGCAAGGAGGCAAAAACTAAAAAAACGTTTGGTCATTAACTACTTTTCAGGCCTGGGAGTTAAGGGGTTAAGGGGTTTAGTTTCTTAGATGGGGTCATTTATGGGGGTATCTAACATACAGACCTCTAAAAGCCACGTCAGAACTGGATTGTTCCCTAAAAAAATCTATTTTGCTAATTTTCTTGAAAATGTGAAAAATTACTTCTAAGCCCCCTAACGTGGTAAAAAAAAAAAAATACATTTAAAACAACGATGCCAACCTACAGTAGACATATGCTAGATGCTAGTTATAAACTATTTTGAGTGGAAAAACTGTCTTACACCAAAAGATTTTTGAACTTTGAAAATTGCAAATTTTTGCCCATTTTCATATTTTGATATTTTTCACAAATAAACAAGGACTTATTGGACCAAAATGTATTACTAACTTAAAGCACAATGTGGCACGAGAAAACAATCTCTGAATCACTTGGATAAGTACAAGTGTCAAAAAGTTATTCACAGACTTCCGGGTGCGGGACTACCAATGGTGGCCGCATTTTACAAGAGCTCCGTCTGCTTGGCTGAATTTCTCCAGTAACAAGCCATCTGCCTGGCATTGGCAACCCTGCTGGACAAGTCTACACACAAGACTAACCTCAGGCCGTGTTGGGGACACTCTTCAGCCACCCCGGGGATCCGGAAGTCTTCCTGAGACTCCGCTCCCTGTGCCGCATGCTGCGGCGAAGGACTTAGCTGCGCATCCCCCGCTCCTCGCTACTGAGCACTGCAGAGGAGTTGGACTATGAAAGAGCCCACGGCTGTATCCTGTGCTTCATCCGACCCCCCTGCCGCAAGCTCGTGACGCGGCAGCGTCTCGACTGTGCGACCGCCTGGCGCCATCGCCGGGAGAAAACAGCGCCTGCGGAGCTCCACGGACACGACGGACATCTGCCGGAGGTCAGGACCCCGCTCAGCCTTCACCGGGGAGCGCTCAGGTGGGAGCTGCACCTGAGCATTAGGAACACGGGCACATAAGCAAAGTCCCACAATACACAGCATCATCCGCTTGCATTTTCTCCACCAACGGCTCTTTCCTTAGTGGCGGGAACAGCGGCCATCTTGGCCAGAGACTTCTGTACTTAACGTGCAGCGCCTGTTTGACCGGGTCGCAGGCTCACCTGCCTTATCAGTACTCGGGACAGGGGATTCTCATCTAGGGGCCTGCCTGCCTCCAATCCACCGGGGCTGCGGGAACTTTTACTTTCACTCCATAAGAAACGCTATACTGCCCGTCCGGGACAAGAGACCTGCTTTCCTCTCCTCCTGACTCTCCACCTCGTTAGGCGGGAAGGGCGGCCATTATCAGGCGACCACATTGGGGCTACTGTGTATGCTTGCCTGCTGCATCTCCCACTCTACAGCTGCCACGGACACAGGAACTTCAAGGAATATGCCCACGCTCCACAAATACCCTCAACAACCAGGGGCTATTGTATAACACAACTATAGTCCGTCTTATCCTCAGTCTCTATTTGCGATTGTGGCGGGAAAAGCCGCCATTTTAAGTCGCCCACACTCTCTCACTACAACCTCCTCTGAGACAGTCTACAACGCAATCTCCCTGCATAGTCAACACCAAACAGGATTTATTTGCTTGGCTAGTCATTACAACTCTCTTGTAAGGAACCAGAGGCTTTATTGACCACGAGGCCCTGTTGCTCATACTCAAGGCAATTTCTCTCTTACTACCTACCTGGCATTTACTATTTTACAACTCGTACCTCATTATTTGTTGTTCTACAGCACCATGTGGTGGACGTCCGCCATATCTCTTCTTAATATTTTCCTCTAAGCTTAATAGCTACACCTAATGGACAGATAATTCACCAAACTCACTTGTGCTTGCTCTGTACTCCGTAATCCGGTCAAAACGCAATTCTGGACATCAAATTCAATAGCTCTTAAATTACCGTTTTACCCTCACACTACAACTTGCCCTGTAGTGGCCGGCAACGCAAACTTTTTCTATTGTCAGCATCCAAAGGAGTTTATCTACCTGACTAGTTATTACACCCCTTTTGCAGGAAACCAGAGGTTTTGCAGATCACAAGCCCTTATTGCCCACGCTTGGGTATCCTCTCTCTTGCTCCAATTCTGCCATCTGTCTTGCACTTAAGAGACGAGATGTAAATCCCCAAAGTGTCACCCTATACTCCGAGCGGATCTCACTAAAGCTAGAAGAATAAATACTCTTTGACTGGAAACGTTCTCAGCGCAGACTTTGCTTACAATCTTGCTAACAAGAATTCTTTTCTCATTTATACACCGATAGTACCACCTAGTGGACACAAAACTGCATTCTACTGTTTTGTAGTGCTTACATACCTATAATGTATACATCTAACACAAATATCAGTGGCACACTAAAGACTAAGTAAAACCTCAAGGTATATAGGAATATTGGAAATGCATTACTGCTAAGGAAAATATGAAAAACCTGGGACTCTTAGTTTACAGTATTTGATCAAAGATTGTATTAAGCTCACCTCCCAAAACGTCAAGGGGATCCCAGAGCAGGTGAGTCCCTACACTAAACATGTTACCTCTCTAGGCGTCAATCCAGACTGCAACTTCAGGGAATGGTAGGAACTAGCAATTGAATTATCCTGCACTGGTTTAAAAGAGGCAGCTGAGTGCAGCAAGCCAATGAGATCGCCAATCTCAAATGAACTACAAAACATAATTAGGCTGTGCACATCTAAAATATATTCTGAAAAACGTAAGCATAGGTGCACACTGAAAGGCAATAGCATACATCTAACACAAATACCTATAATGTAGCTTCAGGCACAGCAGTTCATCCATCACTCACCTTATACAGTTCTAACCTGCTATCCATCCCGTGGGTCATGGATAAATTCTGTACACTCACTTCATCAGCTAAACAAAAGAAAAATCCACCAAAAATAAACACTGTTAACCAACCACCCATTGGTATTTGCTCGAAGTTCAAAGAAAACACAACTTCCTCATCTACCAAAGAAATCACTATGTCTCAATCCTCTCCTACAACCCCGAAACGGGACACCAACCAGTTGTCCGACCAATGGTCTCCAGCCCCCAGTCCTACCGATTCACCCCCACTAGGGCATCTGCAGGCGTCTTCCATTGCCCAAGAAGTGTCTAACTTAATCATGCCCTTACTGGATAAAAGATTCGATCTCTTCCAATCATCTGTTAACTCGGCCCTCTCTCAGATCACAAATCTCACCCAAAGAGTTAACGAGTTAGAAACACGCACTAATTCCTGCGAAACAGACGTCTCCCAACTCCACCAAGAAACTTCTCTCCACACCCAGCAACTGCAGCAGCTTCAAGACAAAATCGATGAATTAGGCCTCGTTCACACGGCTTATTTTGCCCCGAATTGGCGCCGTACTCCGCGCCGGATTTGCGCTGCAGTACGGCGCCAATCCGTCGGAGTAATTACGGTAATCCACAGTTCTCATAGAGAACAGTGGATTCCGTCGCGTCTCCCCGCTCGGCGAATCCGCCACGGGGGAGAAAGTGACATGCACATTATTTACGGCGCGTACGCGCCGTAAACAATGCATTGTCTATGGGGCCGGGAAGCGGCGCCCCCGCCACGCTCCGGCCCCGCCACCGTCCCGCCCCTTATTCACGCTGGATTTGTGAGCACAATCCGGCTCACAAATCCGTCGGGAATAAGCCATGTGAACACGGCCTTAGAGAATCGAAGCCGCAGGAACAACCCGCGTTTCGTGGGCATCCCAGAATCTGTTAAAGGAGACGATCTTACTAACTTTGTAGCCATAGACATTTCTGCTGCTCTAGACCTCACACTACCTCAAACACTCCGTTTGACAGAGCGAGTTCACCGCACAGGCGCATGACTGGAGACCATGCCCAACCATTGCCAAATTTTTACACTACGTATCCAAGGAAAAAATATTGAGAGCGTATCGTCAAAAGCGATCTTTAGAAGTTCATCCTAATCTTCCAGGATTTTTCCGCCGCAGTGACGGCCAAGCGTAAATTGTTTACTCCCTTTTGCAAAGCCCTAATTAACCGAAACATAAAATTCCAACTACTTTATCCTGCCAAGCTCAAAACCACAATCAATGGCAACACCACCTTCTTCACCGATCCGGTAGCAGCTGAAAATACCCTCCTAAGGGATGCTCCTCCTGGAGACGGATGCATAAAAGAGGCATCTGGCGCTCCTTTCACCTGTTATTATCTGGTTTAATATGTGTCATATGTTTTAGATAATTGCATTTTTTCACATATGTGCTCTTTCTTTTCAGTTCTCTACCCTTTCTCTTCCCCCTGGGGGGGGGGGTGTGGACCGCTCATCGCCATCCATAATCCAGCTCCACCTGCTCGCTGGGACAGGTCAACTGGAAATCACACGATACTACTTCTTCACGTCATATCTCCACGCACGGGAATAGGATGAGTACTAACCCATCTACTTTGACCTCCACACCTTCCACCATTGACACACTCAGGATATACTCATGGAATGCATCTGGCCTATATTGCCCAATTAAGCGAAAAATATTCCTTCAGGAGACCCATTGGCGAGAGGGAGATGGATGTGAACTACGTGCTCCGTGGATTAGTCGTTGTATCTCGACTAATTTCACTACTAAATCTAGAGGGGTGGCCATCATACTAACCAATTCAATAAGATATCAGGTCTTGGAGGAGTATGCGGACCCAGAGGGCTGTTATCTCTATGTGGCGCTACAAATTGAAGGGTTGCTCTACTCGTTGCTCAACCTGTACGCCCCGAACTCTTCCTCTCCAGAATTTTTCTCACACATCTATAATTTTTTGCTTTCCAAGCGCACTGATAATCTAATTATTGGGGAAGATTTTAATACCGTACTTTCTTCAGAATTAGATAGATCGTCCCCCACCTCCACAGACTCTCGCGCTACGCAGAGCCTGCTTCATATGATGCAGAGCCTCCATTTATGCGACCCTTGGAGGATACAACATATAAATGAATGGGATTATACTTTCTTTTCTGCAGTCCATAACAGTTTCTCCCGTATTGATCTATTCATAGTGTCTGACCCCCTGTTTCACCAGGTGCGGACAACACACATCAGCAGTATAGCGGTCTCAGATCACGCCCCCATTGAAATGCGTCTATCCTTGGATGTCCCCCAGATGAGGGATAGACACTGGAGGTTCCCATCGTATTTAGTAATCTCCGCGGACTTCCACTCATACCTAGTGATGAATTGGAACAATTTCATAGATGATCACTCACACTCCCGGGTCTTTACTCTGGCGGACATCCAGGGCGGTAATGTGGGGTCATGTTATAGTATATATCTCCCTTTTGCGAAAACGTGCCAAACAAACTTATACTACACTACATACAAAACTGTTGGAAGCTCATAGGCTATTCTTACAAATCCCAGATGAATCATATCGACAGGACTACCTCGACGCCAAACACTTACTGGGCGCTCATACTTTAGCACAAGCCAAGTGGCAGATGGAGCACACTAGAAATCACTTCCTTCTGTGTGGGGGGGGGGGGGGTCAGGTAAACTACTGGCGCGGCTCACAAGACCGCATTCTCCCAAACAACATATACTACAGATCAGGCATCCAAGTACGTACCAGATCATGACGAATAATAAAGACATTATTGATACCTTATTTCTTTACTACTCCAATCTATACCAAGCAAAACCTTATCAATCTAAAGCCACATGGGACCTACCTAACCTCACCCAACCCTCTAAACTAACATCAGACCAAATAGACTGCCTATCCGCCCCTATCTCTCAGCAGGAAGTTGGGGATGCCATTCGCGCCATGAAAAATAATAACTCAGCGGGCCCGGATGGTTTGTCGGGTAAATATTATAAAATTCTACAAAGGGAGTTGACCCCAACCTTAACAGACCTCTATAATACTGTCTACCGGGATAACATACCGATGCCCTCTTTCCAAGCGGCTCGCACAGTTCTCATCCCTAAACCTAAAAGAGACCCTACTGATGTGGGTTCATACCGCCCAATCTCCATTCTCAACACCGATTATAAGACTCTGACCACTATCCTCTCTAATAGACTACAAAACTTCCTTCCACACCTGCTAACTACATCACAACTGGGGTTCGTGAAGGGTCGCCACTCGACCCTTGGGATTCGGAAGGCCATAGCGGCAACCGTCGCAGCTTCTACGGATAAATTCCGCACTACCATGCTTCTCAGCTTAGACGCTGAGAGAGCATTTGATTCCGTCCCCTATCAGTTCTTAAACACTTCCCTTAGGTACAGGGGCTTCGGGAACATCTTTCTCGATTTTCTTCAAAATTTGCAGTTAAACACGACGACATTCCTCACAATAAACACCCAGAATTCTCCCCAAATCCCAATCTTTCACCCGACGGGGCCTTCCCCACTCCCCCCCCCTTTCCCGTTCAAACCCTGGGCACGGACCCTTTTCTCCCGCTACCTACATAAGGGAAAAGGGAAATTTCAGGGAAAACAGATCGGCAAGCAAAAATTTTTTTAAAATCTGTTTACGCCCCGATCTCTTTTTAAAATCTTTTCCAGCCCCCAAAAAAAACTCACGGGCCCGGGCTGCTGATTTGGAGCAAGGGGCGAACTAATGGGGTTCAAAATTAAATTAAACAAATCAGAAGTTTCTGCTGCTATCAGGGCCCACCCCTCCTCATTTGGGTTTTCGAAATTTCGCTTTAAAAATTTGGCCCAAAAAACTTAAATTTGGAGTCCAAATTACTGGGTCACCCCCCAAAAATTTGGGTATTCAAACAAAATTTAAAATATTTTTGTAAAATTCCTTAAAAACAAATTTTAATCCCTCATTCATTTGGAATAAAAAACGCCCCCCCGTGCCAAAAATTTAACATACTGCGCCACCCCAAAAAATCCAATGGGGGGAATTTTTTTCCGGGCCTTCGTCAATAAAAAAAAATCCGCCAATCTGTTTTATTTTTTTTTTTTTTTTTTTTTAAAACAAATTTTTTTATTGTTTTTTTCAATATTAAAGGTTACATCATATACCTTTTTAAATTTGTGAGCATTTTTGTATTTCAAAAAATTTAAAAAAAACCCAAAAATAAATTAAATAACTTTGTCTGTGTGTACAGAAAAAATTCCATAAATTTTTTGTTTTCCCCCAATTTTTTGTTTTCCAGAATCATATAAAGAGCAAGCAAAACCCAACCTTTTAGCTTAGGTGCCTTCCCCGGGACCATATCCAGCCCCATCCCCCCCAACATAAATGAGCCAGAGGGGCCCCCAGAGCCACCCCGGAAACCGCACCTTCCTGGGGGTATTCTAAATGACTGGTTCCTGGTTTGCTGCAATTACTCCCCAGGAACCTCGAGGCTTATCTTACCCCGAAATATCCCCCCTAAAAATCTTTTACACATTTCTTACCCAAAAGAGGGAAAAAAACCCCCCCTATTCATGGCCCCCGGGAAAACTGGTGCCTGTGCTTAAGAAAAGGGGCCTCTCCGGCAGAACACCCCCCCGGGAATTAGATTTCTCAAAAACCCACCCTTCCGGGGGTTAGCCCCTCACCCCAATTTTAAACACGGGACAGAGAGGGGGTTTTTCCAAAATTGGGCGCCCCGGGTTGGTTTCCCCCAAAAGAAAAAGCTACTAATTTTAATCAAATATCCCGCAAAATTTTGACTATTTTACGTTTACGGGTATCCTTTTTCTTACAGCTTCAAACCGCAAAAAGGGTTTTTAAAGATCTTTTGGGAGGGGGGTTTGGGAAGCCCCTTTTACTTGTTACGCTTCCCAAAAACCCCCAACCCCCAGGGGGCCCACATTTCAAAGTTTCTATTAAACAGTTTTAACTCCCGGGTTTTAAGGCCCTTAAAGGGGGTTTTTAAATCCCCAATACCTAAAAAAAGGGAAATTAAGCCAAGGGGGCCCCAAAAGGGGAAAAACTTCCCAAAAAAAATTTTAAAAAAGGAATATATGAATTTTTTTGGGGCCAAAGCCCCCCATGGTCAAAAATTAACTCAAGGTAAAAACCCATTTTATTCCAATGGGAGAGGGGGTTTCCACCTTTTTTAAAAAATTTTTTATACCCTTTTAAAGGGGTTTTTAAATAGCCCCAAATTTTTTTCCTTTTTTACCAAATTTTTTTAAAAAGGAGGGAAAGCCCCATTTTTTTCCACCCCTTCCTCGAAAAAAGGGTTGGGGAAACCCCTACTTTTTGCTGCCCCCTTTTAAAAAATTCCCCCAAATTTTTTTTGGTTTTTGGAAAATTTTTGTTCCAGAAAACCCGGGGGCCCATTTTGGGAAAAAAAACCGGGGGAATGAAAAAAACCGTTTGCCCCTGTACCCAAAAAGGTTGGTTTTGGGCCCCTTTTACCCCTCTCGCCCAATTTTTTTGGGGGCCCTTTTTTGGAAAATTTTTCCGGGAACCACAAAAAACCCGGCCCCCAAATTAAACCGCAATTAAAAAGGGCAAGAAATTTTTAACCTCCAATTTTTTAAATTTTACCCCCACCCCCGGGGTTTTTTGCCGGCCCGCCAAAAAACTATTCTTAAAAACAGGGGAAAAGGGGCCTAAACACACCCATCCTTACCATCTTACTAGAAAAAACAAAACATTTTTCTGCTGCGAATGGATTGGGGGGATTCCTCCCCACCCAAAAAAGAATAAAAAGTTAAGGGGATGCCTAACCTGGGAACCCCTTTTTATCGACATTTCCCTATGCAAATAAAAAAACCCGCATACTTTTTTTCTTCCAGTTTTACTATTTGGGTTTTTGGGAACCGGGTTCAGGGGGAGGTCATTCCCCAAAACCGGATTTTCCTCACCCCTTTTCTAGTGGAGAATGAATGGGCCAAAAAATTTGTTGACTCCCGGGGGTTTTCTGGGGGGGTGGGTGGCCCCCGCGCTTCTCCCCGGATTCTTGCCCCTCCCCCCTTCTTCTCCCTTTCTTCCCTTTTTTTTTTTTTTTTTTTCCCTCCCCCTTGAGGGGTTTTGTTACCCGAAAGGCTACCCATTTCATTTTTATCGCACGATACCCTCGGGCTTTTGGCCCGGAATCGCGCTTTCACCCCAAAGTGGAACATTTTTAACGGGATTTTTGCATTCCTTTGTGGGTTCTGCACATCTTTATTGAGATGCGCAACTTGAAACAAGCCCCCTCGGTGCATATCTAACTATTGGATACTCGAATTCCTCATGATTGCTGATATGGTGATCTGCATAAGACATATTAGACCGGGTTTTGGGGTTGTCTGCAGAACCGGGCCCGGAAATCGATGGAGTAACTCAAAGGGGGGATTTCAGATTTAAAATTTAAAGGGGCCCTTTATTTTGGGCGTTTAAAACGTATTTAAAATGAAAAAGTTTTGGAAAGGGACTTTCTCAGTTTGGGTTCCCTTAATTTACCCCCTACTGTTTAAAAACAATAAACCTTTTCCCATATTGCAGCCTTTTTGGGTTTTTAAATAAAAAAGGGGAACAAAACTGTGAAAATGTTTGTCTTCATGTCTCGACTCTGGGAATGTCCCCCACAACTTTAAGGCATAAAACTTGAAACAAATATTTCCCCCCCCGTACCTTTCTTTTTTTCTATACTGTTTTTTCAAAACTATTACATAATAACATACTCGGGGGCATATTGGACTGCTCTCCCCCCTCATTTGATTTACCCACCCTTTTGGGGAACTTTTTTTTAATCCCCCTTTTGGGAACAAACTTTTTCCCTTGCAAATTCGGGGACTTTTTGCCCCCTTCGTAATTTTCCCCTTCCCCCGTTGGGGGCTATTTAAAATTATCTTTTTATTTTTATTTATTTTGGCCTTTGTTTGGGCCTGCCCTTCGGGGGTTTTCAACTTAATTTATGCTCAAACCGGGAAACATGAAAGGGTAATGACTTGGCAAACAAGGGGAAAGGGGCCCTTTCCCGGATTTACTTTTTCTACAAAGGGGGAAAATGCCAAATTTTTGGGGCAACTGTCTTTTTAAAAGGTTTTTAGTGAAAAACCCAATTTAAAATGAAAATCAGGAAAACCCCCTTGGGGGGTTTCAGGTTGTTTTAACGGGTTAAAGTGGGGGTGGTTTTGTGTTTCATTTTTGCCAGATTTTGGGGAAACGGGAAAATTCTTTAAATTTGGGGGGGGTTTAAAGGGGGAACCAGGAAACCCTTAAGGGGGCGGTTTCGGGGGGTTTTGGGAAAATTGGGGGTTTTTTGTTGGGGGGAGGTCAGTAAAAGCCTTGTGGGAATTTTAAATTTGTACCCTAAAAAGAATTCCGCTGGGCAATGGGAAACCATGAAGGGTTTGGCAGAAAAAAAGAGGAGTACAGGAAAAGGTGGAAAAAGGGGGGAAAGAAAATTTTGGAGGGACATTTTGCAAAACTTAACCAAAAAATTTTCCAATCCTTGAGTGAGAAAACCCCCTTTTTGTATTTCTATTTGGGAAACAACCTTTTTTCGTGGAGGTTTTGAAAATTTGGGGTAGGGTTTTAAGTTGGTTTGAAAGTAAAGGGGAATCTTTTTTCCCAAAAAAACGACAAATCCCCAAATTTTCTTTCCCTTCCCCCACCCTCCCCTGTTCCCCTTTTGTTTTCTATGTTTACCCCCATTTTGGGGTAATTTTGTTTTTAAACTAAAAATGTTAATAAAAATTTTTATTGAAAAAAAAAAAAAATTTTTCACACATAAAGTGAACAAAATTTGGGGGTTTGGGGGGGGGGATTTTAAAAAAACCGGGGGCTCGGGTCGGGAATTTCCCAAAACTGGGCCCGGGCAGAAAGGGGTTTTTAAAGTTTTGGGAAAAAAACAAAGATAATTACAAGGACGCTGAAAAAGGGTTTGGGGGAACCGTTTTTAAATGGATCTCTTGTATTATTTGAGGGAATCTAAGTGTATTTTAATGGATAAAGAATGGAATGGATAATGAAGTGAAAAAATCAAAGTAGAGTAGGCTTTTAAAAAGATTGGATTTTTTGAGAAAATAAAGGAAAAAAGGGAAATTTTTTTTATAAAATTATCCCATCAAAAAAAAATAATTTTATTTTCTCCCAAAAAATCCATAAAAATGTAAAGGGAAACTCCCCGGCAGCCCCAATAATTCAGGTATAGACAGTGCAACAAAGCAATCTTCAATTATGTTGTTTCTTTTATCTAAAAATTTATAGGCAATCTTTAAAAAAAATTTTTTTTTTAAAAAGGATTCCAATGATTGAAAAAAATTTGCTTTTTAAATTATGAAAAAATTTTATCTATTTATGACATTAGATGTAAACTCCTTGTATGGCAATATACAGCATGTTGTGTAACAACATTTCTGAATGAGGATTCTAATCTATTGGATGGACAAAGGAACTTTCTAATAAAAAGCCTCATTCTTATCCTTGAAAATAAATTTATTGAGGATGGAGAAGCCATTTATAGGCAGAGGAGGGGGACGGCGATGAGAACCAGGGCCGCCCCCTCCTATACCAATCTCTTTATGGGAGCCTTTGAAGAGAGGAATATTTTCAAGTCTGAATATTTTGCTAAAATCGTCATATGCAAAAGATATATATACACGATTTGTTCATTCTATGGAAGGGTACCCAAAAGAGGCAGAATCATTTGTTGAGGAGATGAACACAAATACTAGGAGCATTTACTTCTAAGATGGATACTAAGGAAATGGATTTTCTAGATATAATTATCAAAAAAGAGGAAGAAAAGAAGATATATTCCACGAAAACTTTCTTCAAATCTGTCAATTCCAATGGATATTTAGATTTCAGAAGTGCGCGTCATCACAAATGGAAGATCAACATGCCTTTTGGACAGTTTTGTAGGATGCGAAAAAGTTGTACGTAAGAAAAAAATTTCCAGAGACAAGCGGAAGTTACAGGTACAAGATTAAAAGCAAAAAAATATCATGAACAAATCATAGATCTCTCTGCTCGCTACTACTCTGCCTCTCCCCTTTGCCAATCCCTTCACTGAATCCCATTGCCAAGCGAATCCAGTTCAAGTTAGTAACCATGACCTACAATGCTCTCCATAACCTCTCCCCTCCATACATCGCTGCCTTAATCTCCAGATATGTCCCCTCACACAATCTCCGCTCCTCACAGGACCTTCTCCTCAGCTCTCCTCTTATCAGCTCCTCCCATAACCACCTCCAAGACTTCTCCCGTGCTTCCCCCACACTCTGGAACTCATTGCCCCAACACCTCAGACTCTCCTCCACTTTCACCAGCTTCAAAAGCAACCTGAAAACCCATCTCTTCAAGAGCCTATAACCAACAATAACCCCGTTGCCACTACACTCTTCACAAACATGTCTGCCCCCTCACCTTCTGTCTCTTCCCACCTTCCTTGTAGACTGTTAGCCCTCACGGGCAGGGACCTCTCTCCTTCTGTACCAGTTGTTAGTTAGTAATTTGTCACCTTTGTACTTGTTTGACCTATGTTGTGTATGCAACCCGACTGTACAGCGCCCTGGAACCAAGGGCGCTCAAAAATAAATAATAATAATAGATCAAACATTCCTAAAAGTAAGTAATTTGACACGAAGGGAATGCCTTTATGGGAGAGATAATAGAGAAGAAGTTTGTAAGAGGATAGAGATTGAAGAAGAAAAGAGATCTCAAAGAAATATATATCCTAAAATTCACTCCAATGATGAAAAAGATACTATTGGGAAATACAAATATAATTTCATTACGAGGTATAGTGATACACATAATATTATTAGGAACATAATCAATAAATATTGATGTATTCTTAGAAATGACCCATTTCTGAGAGATATCATCCCACTATATCCTGGTATTACTTTTCGCCGGGTGACTACAATCAGAGAGATTTTTGCACTCAGTCAAATAAATAAGAAAATATCTAATGAAAAAAATAAAAATATTGAGAAAAATATGGGTGTATGGAAAAATATGGGTATACGGAAGGATATAAAAGGAAATGTAGGGAGTCGTAAGTGTAAAGGAAAGATCTGTAAGACATGTCCGTTGATGGTAAGGACAAATACTTTTTGTTCAAATAAAACAAAAGAAGAGTTTATGATAAAATACCTCTGAATTGTAGAGATAGTTATGTTATCCATCTCCTTGAATGCCCGTGTGGCCTACAGTATGTGGGTCGCACAACACAAAAATTCCAGCAAAGAATGAATATGCATCGCCATACTATAAATGGGTATCAACTTCATAGTGTATCTAGACACTTTGCAGATTATCATCAAGCAGATCATAAAAAACTTAAAGTGATAATTATAGATCAAATAAATGCCTCGGTCCCAAATATAATTGAAATGTTAAATAGGAAAGAGATGTATTGGATTTTTATGCTGCAAACCCTCACTCCAGATGGGCTCAATGAGAACACAGAGGTCATTAAAAATGAGTGTAAAAAATTAGTGGATATAAAAAATATATATATATTTTTATTTTATTATTTCTATATTATTTTTTTTTCTTTTTCTTTTTTGGTTTGGAAGGAAAGGAAAAAAAAATTATTATTGTTGGAGGAGACAGGATGAGGGAGGAGGGGAGAGAAGGGAGAAGGAGAAAAGGGGGAAAGAAAAGAAATTATAATAATTTTTTTTAAATCTAAGGGTATATTCACGCGATGTACTGCGGCACGTACAGTACGCGCTGCAGTACATTGTGTTTCGTGAGCTCGCGCTAATACGCGCAGACTGCCAGCCCCATAGACATACATTACAGGCGGTGCGTATTCGCCGCAAGTAATTGACATGTCACTTATCTCCCCGCGCGTATAATACCATCATATTGTACAAGCGGGGAGAGGAGGTGTGATCCATAGTTTTCTAGGAGAAATATGGATTACCGTATTTTCGGCGCGCATCTCGCCCGTATTAGAGCACGAATATGTGGCGAAATGCACGCCGAGATTACCCCATGTGAACATAGCCTAAGGATTCAGGATTCTATATTGGCAGTGATAAAAATCAGGTTACACAGTGCCACCCAGTGGATGTTGTCTAGAATTGTATGGATATTTTGTACGTAGAGTATTTGCATCTATTTATATTGAAATTTATATTGTTTTTGTATTTTTGTATTTAGGTTTTGTTTTTCTTTTTATACAAGTAACCAATGGCAGCGTTTGTAACTAATTTTAAGGGTGTTGATTAATTGACTGAGTACACCGTCTATTTAAGCAAACGTATGTCAGTATATTTTTTTAATGGAACCTAAAGAAGTCTTATTTAGACGAAACGCGTTGTTCTTTGTGCAATAAATGATTTGTTATTTTATCCTTTAGTCCCGGTTGCGGTGGTAAAATTTCTCACACCTGTCTGTCCCTTCGGTCAAACTGGACGGGAGTTCAGTTTATCTGAATTTTTCTTTTTTATTGTATATTTTTTACGGCGTTTGTAACGTGGGTTAAATACCATAACAATTTTATAGTCTGGGTTATTACGGATGCAGTAAAGCCAAATATGTATACTTTGAAAAAAAAAAAAAAAAAAAAAGGAGGAGGAAAGGGGTAAACTAACAGCGGGACAAACAATAAAAAAAAAAAATCAATAATTTTTCCCTTTTTTGTGGAGTGGACTTTCACAAGTTTTACTAAGGTTTTGTTATTGTAAAAAAAAATGTGAGGAATGCGAAACCAGTGTCTTTCTTTGGATCATATGTAATGTCAAAACTAGGGCAGGAAAAATGTACTTTGAATAATCTATGGCATTGTTATATGATGTAATTGCAAAGTTTTGATCCATGTTATATATTACTTCTCAATAAAAAAATGATTGTTAAAAAAAATTAGTGATAAGCGATTCGTAATGGGAAAAGAGATGCGGGTGTTTTATTAATTTTTTTTCTTTTTTACACTTTTTACAAATTTTTCTACTGACCCACTATAGGACTAGACTCAGCTCGTATTATATAATGTACTGCAATGTTTTATTAAACTGTCTTTTAGGCTGTCAGACCTCCACCTTCAGTTGACTTCCTATTATACTCACCTTCCCCTGGTTCCAGCGCCACGTCTCTCCGGACTTCTGGCAACATACTGTCACTTCCGAAGGGAAACGTCACCGCTGCGGCCACTAATCATCTGAAGCGGTCACGTGCCCCGTCATATTTTTGCATCTAAGCAATTCTTCAGGGAGAATATACCCACGTAAAGCATTGTGAGGCGAAACGAAACACAATTGTTTTTTTTTAATGGGTTTTATATTAACTTAAAGGGGTTGTCCAACTTATAAAAAAAAAACACATTTTAATAACTCCTGGGCCCCCAGTAAAATAAAACTTTTACTCACCTACCCCCAGTTTCAGCACCGCATCTCTCTCCACTCTTCAGGCGACATGCTGTCACGTCCAAACAGGGATGTCAGCACTGCGTCTGCTGATCGGCTGCAGCGGTCACGTGCCCCTCACTTACATCACCGTTCAGAAGTGAACAGCTACAAGCAGTGATGTAATTAGGTGAACGTGACGGCTCCAGTCAATCAGTGGCCACTGCAGTGTTGATGTCCCCGTTTGGAAGTGAAAACATGTCGCCAGAAGCGCTGGAACAGGGGGAAGGTGAGTCTAAGGGGATGTTCACACAGCGTTTCTTAGATGCGTGTTTGGATCCGTATTTCGGACCCAAATCCGCATCTAACAATGTGCAATGTGATTTACACTGCTTTCAATGTAAAACACACATAAGCGTCAGACGAGTGATCTCCGATGCGTGATTACTTGTGTCTTTCTGATCCGTTCATAGAATTGTCATGTAAATTCTTGATCCGTTTGACGCAGCAGGAGCTCTATTATAAAATATAGGGTGTGTTCCTGCTGCAGCAAAAATGCATCCAAACTCGCATCACACTTTGGGATGGGGGGGTGTTGGACACGTTTTATACAGCGCCTGTGAATATGTTTTTAGAACAAAAACATATTCAAAAACGCCGTGTGAACATACCCAACGTTTTAATTTACTGGGGGCCCGGGAACTATAATATTTATTTTTTTTCATTCTTATGAAGTTGACAACCCTTTAAATTATTACAAAACCCATAAAACAATCATTGTTTCGTATCATTACACAGCACTTTACGTGGGTATATTCCCCCTGAATGGAGAGAATATGACGCCTATGGGAGACATCACATTGAGCACCTATGGTCACGGCTGAGCTGTGTGCATCATAATTTACCTCAATGGCGCCAAATTGATCGGTTCTGATGATTATCTTGCAGATAAAAACACCGTGTGAACGAGGTGTAAGGACATGTAGTTTTAATAGGGAATTTGTGACTTCCGGTTCCAACGCTGATGTGAGAGGGAAGCGAGTCCTGCGCTCCGCAGCCACCGGCGCTGATATCTAGCAGCCCACTTATCAGCAAAAGCCACCAGTACATGACTGGGAGCCAGAGGTAAGGATCAGTGACCCGGCGGCCCCCACTTCAACCCCCAGGCAGCTAGCCTTGTGAGCACCGACACCCATAAGCAAGCGATCCATTCCTGGCACAGAGAGAGAGGAGGTCGCCCGCCACCTTTTTCATCTCAACAAGCATCAGGACATCAGTACACGAGGGGCGGAGAGGTGTCTGAGATCTCCGTTTTCAAGGGAGAAAGTCCTAGAAGAAGACACCAGGTTTTTATCACAAACAACATAAGAGGTCAGCGAGGAGGGCAAGGTTGAAGCAGACTGGACATTTTTAACAGAAAAGTCTCTAAGAGTGAGGGGAGGAGGCGGGGATATAAAAGACCGCCCAGAATTCACACTAAGCAGCCATCCTGACTCAACTTTGCTAATGCCATATACAACCTTTAGCTTTAGAGTACATAATTGAACCTCCAAGCAGTGATACAGAGCTCCTCGATTTGCAGCTACATATAACTACAGTGTTGTAACTGCTGCACAATATCTCTGACTGCCCAAGGACTGGCCTCAAAAAACGAGTGAAATCTTGTAGAGTATTCCCCATAATTAAGTACCCTTGATAAGCAGGGGATAAAAAATTATGATACAGGCACCAATCACTAAGGAAAGAAAAAGCGGCGACTGCAAAGCAGAATCCAAATATGAAGATATGGATACCCTCAAAAAGATGGGGAAGCTCGCGATATTGAAGTTCCTCAGATTAAAATAGATTACAAAAAACTGCTAATGCAGTGGCAAAGAAAATTTTCACCAGTTCTGCAAGAAAACACTCTCAAAACAACTCTTGCCACAATGCACAGAGCTGCAGACAGAATTGGCAGGCAGGGGAGGCGCAGGATGATTAGAACAGAGACTGGCCATAAACAGAGGATGAATATCCGAACCTGCATACCCGAATAAACGATCTCACAGAAACTAATAAAAAAGCCTCAATAAATTGAGAAAGATCTAGGAGAATCTCTCGCCTGGGCGTAATAATCTTCGTATATAGTGGCTGCCGGAGAAAATCCCTTGAGTCCCCCTTACAAAATATGTGAAACAATCTAGCCAGCGGCATTAAATGTGGACACCATTTGCAAAATGAAAGGCACACAGAGTAGGGGCCCAGAAAAATTGCCCAATTAAAAATGGAGCAGTAGGGCGGTCGACACTATCCTCGACAAGTTTATAGCCAAATTTATTGGATTATAATGATAAGGAAAACATACAAGAAGCTTATAAAGCGGCGCAAAAGCCGCAAAAATATGAGGGCCTCCACTATACTTATTTCAGATGACTACTCATGAGTGTCTCAAGAAAAAACGGTCTTCAGAAAATATGTTCGCCTTTTATTGTGAAAACAATAAAGTTTCAGCTCCTCTAAATCCAGCCACGTCTGAGGGTATCCTTCTACCGAGATGGCACAACTGAATCCTTTTACAACGGTCCACCAGGACGAGGATGAACTGCACTTTATACTTGCTGAGGTTTTCAGAAGAAGAATCACGCCATCGCCATTGAATCATCGACCTAATCCAGACCCCTAGAAAGAATACAGCAAGAGCCAGAACCAAAGGAACAAAGATATCCCTCATACCCCGAAGAGAAGGCAAAACAAACATGAAAGACAGCTGGGGTTTCTTCTCTTCATACTATTGTGCCCTTAGTACTAAAACATGCTTAGTCACGGTTTTCCACAATATATAGCATCACTGTCACTCCCTACTCACACCCCCCCCCCTCCCTTTATTTTTTTTTTCTTCTCTCTCTCTCTCCTCTTGATTTTTGTTTTTTTTTTCTTTTTCTCTCCTCTCCTCCCTTTGTTTTTTTTTTTTCCTTCTCCTTTCCCTCTGCCCTCCCCCTTCCTCCCCTTCTTCCTTTTTCTGGGAGAATGGAGTTCAGAAAGGTAACCAATCCACAAAGGGTCCCACTGGTGGCACAAATAAATTTTAGTTATTTGCGTGGCCTAAGCAATAGACCCGCACGTCAGAAAAAAAGAGAAGTCCATAAAAAAATATGGGACTGTGGTCAACATAGGTGTGGAATTGTTGATGATGGTTTTCCATCTTTACAAAAAAGTTAGGTTCTATATGTTATAAGGTTCTTCCAGTTTTAAGCCTAGGAATACTATGTTACACAACCCAGGGATGGAGGTGTTGGATTTCTTCGAAAGAAAATTGAGCTTTAATCTGCAACTGCATCACTTATTAAATCCCCCCATAAACAAGCCTAAAATAATTTTCAATGAATGTAAAAGGTTTAATGTCCCCGCAAAGCGCTCCATTTTAAACCTTATAAATTGGGCAAATGAGCCCGATGTGGCTCTGTGCAAGAACTCACCATGATGCACCCAATATTTTCCAGGATGAGGAAGTATTTGGTGGGAGATGTGCTCGATCCTCGGCAATCAATAAGAAAAACGGAGTGCTGATATTGTTAAGGAAATCCCCTGACAAATAATATCCGTAGCAACAGAAATGATGGGAAGGAAGATGGATAAAGGTACACCTATAATGCCCACAGGAGACATAGTATATATGAACGTGGTATGGTCCCAAATAGGGAAGGAACAGAGTGCTTCCGATAGTTAGGAGTTCATATACTCTCTGAACAGCGCGCTCATGATAGTGGGAGGAGATATGATACCAGTAAATGGACCCCGATAAGATCGCAGAGTATCTCCCCCGAAAACAAACTTACAGTAAATGATGCGGTCCTCAGGGATTTATTGCAGAGAGGGTGGGACCAATGATTGTTTGGAGGCATCACACAGGCCCCCCGGACAGCAGGAGTTTAACCTTATGATTTCGAATAGTCCACTCAATCATGGTCGTCGAATCAGATAACTTCCTCCTGACATCAGCACTCTGATAGACAAGATCTTGAGGTGGACATTCGCGACATCCTCGAATATTCTGACATGCGCCCTTAGTGAAGGAGGTGCGGATGTATTCCCAAGAGGACATGATTTTGTTTGTCGCTTGTCCCTACAGCGTAAGCGTGAAAACGATCAATTTAAAGAGGTGATTCCAGGGGTGGTGGTTGAGTTTTTAATGGCCATCTAATTAGAATCATAATATAACCCCCGGTTGCTGTGGAAAACTGCCAGGCAGTGCTTAGGGGGAAATAATGGAGCCATGTTTCCCATTAACAAGAAGATGGAAAAAAAAAAGTAACTTGGAAATTTAGTAAATGGCTCAGTATGCATACTCAGCTCTGCCTTTTTTAAGTAGATGCATCCTCATTAACTAATCAGCGCTGGCAAGAAAGCAAAAAAAATTTTTGAAATTTTGCTAGAGAGGAGGGATAAATTGTACAGGACAAAGTTTAGCCAGCTGTTTTCGATTCGGTAAAAAATCGGGCAGGTTCTAGCAAGACTGCAAGTTCGGAAATGGTCAGCAGAGGAATTGTGTCTTTTGGAAGGGGGACGGACTTTAGTTAATGACCCAAAAGAAATCAATACTTCTTTTTAGAGTTATTATAAAAATTGTGTATCAGGAAACGGAAGGGACGGCATAGTCGGGAGGAATCCTTTTTAAATCATGGTCAGTTTGCCTGAAATCTCTGAGGACACAGAGAGAAATGTGTGAATGCCGCCAGTACCCCAAGGAGGTTACAAGATTACAATATAAGGCGTTGGGATCCGGAAATGGCGCCTGGACCGGATGGATATCCACAGAATATTTATAAGATTCTCCAAACCCAGATATCGCCAGATATTGTCCCGTATACACGTCTCAGCTATCTGGGAGCACCATCCCAGATGAGGCCAACCTGGCATACATAAAAGTCTCACTGAAACCGGGAGGGCTAAGTCCTCAAGAGTTGAATCAATATAGGCCTATAAACGCTATTAACTTAAACCAAGACATAAAACTCATAACCAAGATAAATGGCTAATAGACTAGACAAAGCTTCTACCCGAGTTAATTGGAAAATAGCAGGTGGGCCTTGTAAAAGGCAGGTCTGCAGTAGCCAATATCAGGAAGTGCTGGGAGTATTAGATGGCTACGAGAGAATCAGGGAACACAGGTGTCCAGGATTAGTGTCCGTTAGACATCGGAAAAAGTTTTATGACAGCGTATCGCGGTCATGCTGATGTTGGTGTTAGACCGTATGGAATAAGGGGATAAATCCGAAATTTCAATTTCAGTAATATACAGAAATCCAAGGGCAGCAGTGTAATTAACACCAGCTCCGATCAGACACATTTAGTCTACACAAGGGAACAAGACAAGGATGCCCTCCTGTCACCCACCCTTTTTTAATCTTACACTTGAACCATTGCTACGGTGCTTGACACCAGTACCGCAGATCTATGAGGTATCAAAATTGGACAGAGAGCGTTTAAAAACTCACTGCTTTGCCGATGAGTACTCTTGTTCATGAGAGATCCAGTCTCCCATTTGCCCAAAGTTCTGGATCTGTCTCATTTTGTTTTGGAGCTTTCTCTGGTATAGTCACATAAATCTGTGAGAAGAGTGAGCTTTTAAGGATATGGAAGGGATATTGAACGATACTATGGAGGATAAGACCATCATGAATTAAATTGCTAAAAGTACATCAAATATCTGGGAATCAGCTAGGTCACCTTACATCGACACTCTAAAACTAAATTATAGCCCCCTTTTTGAAAAAATCCAAAGGGAACCTCCAGGGCTGGCAGGTCCTGCCCTTTTTCCCTCTAGGGACGAGTGCAATCTTGTTAAGATAATCTCTTTTTCCGCCGTCCCCCCCCCTGTTAGTATCCATTACAAACGATCCCATCCTGTTTACGTCATAAAGAAATCAAGCATATAACAAAATGGTTTCAAATTTTATATGGAATGGAAAAGAGACCGAGGAAAGCCCTAGCTAAATTACAGTCCCCATAGATCTGAAGTAGGCCTCAATCTCCCAAACTTGAGAAAGCTATAAATAAGCATGCTTAACTACCATGCATATTTTAGATTGGTTGCATTAAACAAAATTTTTATTCAGATTCCGCCTATTAAAAAGTCTAGCTGGTGAAAAACTAACCAACATAATACACTTTTACATCTATCAAAGTCACCCAGTTAATGTAAAACGTCAGTTTCTGCATAAGAGACACGATGGTGCCTGGAAAGAGCTAAGGAAGAGGTTATGTGGGCTAGCACTATAGAATATCCGCAATATTTACCTTTTGTGATCATGGGAGAGTTTCCCGTCAGGGAAGGAACACAAATGGTTTTAAGACATGGAGAGTTTAAAAGGGAATAAACTCAGTAAGTCAGCAAACCATTCAACCTGAAAATAATGGTGTGAAAAGGTTTTTGTGGAATTAAGAAGGAAAATTTAATATTCCGAGCTCCCAAATATTACAAATCTATGCAAATTAAAATCATTCCGTGGCGTCACTAGGCTGAATGATGTGAGAAAGGAAAGATGGGTAATGATTTTGATAGGTTGAGTGGGCACAATAGTAGGCGAAGGAAGTCTATCGCTGGAATATAATGCCAATAATAAGGGATAAATACATAATTATGACTCGCGGATGGCTCAAGAAAAGGAATATGGTTGGGTATCAGAGGATGCAGCGGCGGAAATACCTCAGGCTGGAACTCGATTTACGCAACACATCATTTAATGAAAAAATGGGGTGAAACTTACTTTAAAATAGCGCACACTGCATTTATATGCGTTTTGAACTCCCCCCAACGCCAAGCTTAACCCAACAGGCTAACCACTTGCCCAAAATGTGCCGGAGCCAAAGACTACTCTTTTACCATGTCTGTGGATGGTGCCCAGTAGTCAAACAGATTTTGGAAAGACATAGAAGCCCCTGTTTGGCTACACTGGGTTACCAATCGGGAAACAGCTCTCCAATAGTGTTCCCTGTTACATGGCCAGGGAACAAGTGAGATTGTAGCGCATATCGCAAAAAGGGTCAAAGGGTGACACCAATCGTCCATCATAGTACTAAAGGCGGCAAAGAGATGTTTCTGCCCATGTGTTTGAACCCAGGGATGCCGTATCTGAAACAAGGTGGATAGGGCAAATTAGGCAAATGCTCTATATCCGACCAATTAAATGTTTGACACGTCAAAAGGTAGGTAATGGCAAAAAAGTTTCTTCTAAAAAATGGGACCCTTCTAAAAAAATTTTACACGCAAAACGAAATAACATAAATTAATAGGTATTTCATATACTAGTTGTTGTAGAGGAATCAATGATAGGATCTCTGGGTAGGCTGCAACCTTCCCATGCTAACATGGGTGTAGGCAGGGGAAAAGTTGTGTTTTTTGAATCCAAGGTGACCACCTCCCTTCATTTTAATGTCTTGGTTGTATCAAACGTTAATATTTGTGCTATAGACCAATTGGCTTTAGATGTTCTATTTGTCTTATTCTGTTTTTTTGGTTTTAGTTGTTTGCTTATCACTGCAAGACACCTAAATCTGTACATTAGAAACAATCTATTGAGCAACACACATCTTTATGCTAAGAAAGTTTCATCGCTTAATTTTGATCAGCGTTTTGATATTTCTTATTTTTTTTTCTTGTGTTCTATTATAAGGGAAAAATTTTGGGAAATTTTTGGTTTAAAATTTGTTTTTAAAATAATGTGTTAAACTTTTTTCATGTATTATGTAATTTACCAAATAAAAAATATTTTAAAAAAAAAAAAGGGGAAATTTGTTAAAAAAACCGCATAATCCCTTTTCCATTGCAATGAATGGGAACCACCCCAAAAGCAAATGGCGGGGGGGTTTTTGAAGTCTGATGGTGGAAAAAGGGTTTTAAAAGGAAAAATTGGCTCATTTTTTCCCGAAAAAAATGCGCTTGGGGGCCCAAAGGACAAGAAATTTGGGCGCAAATCCGTATCAACAGGACGAAATAGGAGGGTGGAACGCGGAGGGACAACACTTTTTTACATGGGTTGTCAAATGTTTAAAAACACTAAACAAGCAAACAAAAAGAAACGCCCCCAACCCCTCGATTTTAGGTCCCTTACACTTAAATTAAATTTGGGGGTGTGACCCCCAAAGACGGGGGTTTGGAGCGAAGGGGCACGGGGGTGGCCCCAGGATTCAAAGGGAAACTTTTTTAGTATACCCCCATGAAATTGTAATGTCCCCCACTCCTTCTTTTTAAAAAATTTTTAAAACTTTATTTATATATTTTAAAAATTCCATGACAAAAGTTGTAAAAACCCCTACCGTTTGGGGGTTTGCCCCTTCCCTCATGGAAACAAAAAAATTTACATTTTAAAAAAAAAAAAGTTGTTAAAAACCCAAAAGGACAAGAAAATGAAAAATAATGATACAAAAAGATTTTTTTCTATAATTAAAGCCAAATGGTACTCTGGCTTTTTTTTTAAAAAATTTAAAAAAAAGCTTCTCGTTTTGTGGGGGTTTAATGTAATATGGGGTTACATTGGTTTCCAAAAGTAAATTTTTTTTAATAAAGAAAATCCAAGTTTTTCCCCCTTAAAAGGGCCCAAAACAGATATCCATTTGGGAGATGTTTGTGCAGAATTGAGGCATTCAAGAGGGCCACGATTCCATGTATATATTTTGGGCCAAAAAATGCGACTGATTTTTCAAACTACATGTCCCAAAAAAGGAAACTGCCCTGATACAACCAAAAAACTTCATCGGGCCGGGCCCCAAATTTACTTTAAACCCAAAAAAAAAAAACTTTGTGCTCAACCCCCCCTATAGACTGCCCCAAATGGGAACCCCCCCCCGGCCCACTGAAATTTCCCATAAACAAATGTGTCCCTTTCGCTGAAAAAAGGGGGGGGAGTGCATGGAAAAAAAGGCCCAAAAAACAACGCTTCTGACTTTTTTCTTTAAATTGGGCCGGGCCCGTCCCACTTAGACACTGATTTGGGTCCCGGTAGGGGAAAAACAGGAGATCCATTGTCGTTTTTTGACCCTTAAAAACCCTTGGCAAACCCAGATGGGACTGGTTTAAGGCAGACCCCCAGCCCCCGCGGGACCCCGACAAAACGGACTGCGAGGGGAAAACCCCCGGCAGCATAAAATTTCGGGGACTCCCAGCCCCACGAGTCAGGGTTTAAGTTATATATATTTTTTTGTTTTTCTCCCGCCGTTGGCCTTTTTGTTTGTTGTCGGGTTAGAAAATTTTTTTTATTCCCGGTTAATTGTGGGGGGGTCATAAAAAAAAGTGACTGTAAATAGAAAAAGGGAAACAGTCTGTCCACGCCCCCCAAAACCCAAATTTGTGAAAGTAAACGGGCGGGTTTAAACGGCGAGTTTTTTAAAAGTAAACTGAGCCTTTTCCCCCCTTTAGGGTTTCGTGTAGAAATTGCTAAATATAGCCCTCGGCAGTTTGAGGAGATAGTGACCCCTCTTTCCTCTGTGTTACTAAACGGGAAAAAGGGGCTCAGGTTGAATACCCGGGTGGGCGGGGGGTCCGGGTTTTAAAAACCCGGGAATCTAAATTTGGGGGAACTTCTGGGAGGTTGGTGAAAAACCGGGAGGGTAAAAACCCCTAAACAGTGGGAAATTTTAAATGGGGCCCCGGGGGTAAAACCGGGGACTATTTTTTTGGGTTTGGGTTTTGGAAACTTTTATTTTTTTTGTTTGTGTTGCGAGCTTGAGGGGCTGTGCCCCGGGGGCACAAGGGGGGGGCCACACTTTGTGTAGTTTTTTCCCGGGAAATTAGGGGGAAAGAGGAGGTTTCATATTTTAAACCCATTTTTTAAACCCGAGAACATAATTTTTCCACAAAAAGTGAGACGGGCCAGGAAATTTTTGGGTTTCGGGGGGAAAAAAGGGGAAAAGAAGTATGAAAAATCATGCGGGAAAGGGATTTTACAAACTTGTGGGATTGTCTAGAGGGGGCCGGCCCCAAACCCCGTAAAAAGTGGCGGAAATCTTTAGAAGAGTATCGGGCAATTGTTTGAAAAAGGGGATGGTTAGACATTGGCACAGGCTCATTTGAGAGTTGCAAGGGGACTCCCAAAAAAAAATTTTAAATGTTAAAAGTTGGGGGTTTACGGGGAGGTTTAGAGAGGCTGAAAATTTTTGTACATTTTACAAAAAGGGCCGAGAAGTTGTGAAATTTTAAAATGGCCCCCGTCCCTGCCCACCCCCCTTTTAAAATTGGCCCCCGGGTTAAATGGTTTTGGGAAGGGTGGACCTGGGATGTATGTGGAGAAAAAAAATTCCGGACTGGGGGGGAAACTTGAAGAGCCCTTGGGCTCCCCCAAAAAAACGCCCCCCGGGAGGGCTTTTGCCTGAACCCCCCTTTCCCCCGGCCCCAAATTTTCCCTTTAGTAAACCTCCCGGGGGCAGCCTATCAAGGTCCCCAACCGCCCCCACCGCGAGAGTATAAGGGAAAGGGCCTTAAACACCTGTGGCACCGCCCCGGGAAAGCCCCAAAAACCGCCCCCACCCCCCCCCCGCAGTGTTGCCCCTTGGATCAGAAGAGGATGGGGAAGCCTGCTTCCAGGCCAATTTAGCCCGGGGGAAGGGGACGAAGGTCCCCGGGAGATCTCACCCATAGGGGTTGAGGGGACTGGGTCATCCCCCTCAGGGGGTTCAGGGCTGCCAGCCGTGCCCCCCTTAACGCTTCGGACAGGGGGGCAAATTGGGCAGTGGACTGTCGTCCCCAAAACAAAGGGTTTTTTTCAAACCCCCTTTGTTTTTGGGGGCGGACTAATATAAACCCGTCCCCCAAAAAAAGAAAACCAAAATACGACCCAAGGGGAAAAAAATTGGGGAAACCCCAGTGTCCAGAAAGTCAAAAACCCCCCAAGTGAAAAAGTTTGTTAAATGTAGGGTTTTTGGAGAAAATGCTCACCCTAAAAAAGTAGGAGCATAGTGAGTTCAGCAAAACCCCCCGCATTAAACCCAAAGCTGGAGGATTGGCTGCGAAGCCATTAGGGGAAAGGGGGGGCAGCCCCCTCCCGGTGGGGAAAGTGCCCGATTCAAAAGAAAAAAAAGGGGGGAAATTAGAATTGGGCTCCGCAGTGGTTACCGGACGGGGGAAACTTTCCATTGGGGAAGTCCCAATACACACCTTTGGCCCGTTTATGAACCGCAGGAATCCAGATTTAAAAAAGTAGAGATCCTTTTACACCCCCCTTTGGGAAAGCCCTTTTGGGCCGCCAGCAGGGTTCCCCCCGAAGATTACATCCAAACGTTTTCCCTCTATACCCTTTTTTTTCAAACCGGGGATTTTATGGATTCCCCCTTCTAGAAATGTTTTAAAAACTGCCAAATTTTAAAGATATTATGCAATATATCACTGAAGGCCATTTATTTGATTTTGAATTGATAAGATTGGTGTCCACAACCCCGGCACCCTATTGTTGGGCCAAAAAAGGTTTTGGCATTGGAGATTTCCCAAAGGAGGGCAAAAACCCCATTTCCCTTCCTCCTTTCCCCGTCCCCTGGAAAACCTACACATTTTATGGTTGGGGGGGGGGGCACCCGGGTTTCGGCCACCCTTGTGATTTCGCCAAGGGCCCACCCCCTGGGGGCCCGATTTTCCCCTGGGCATACCCTTTCTGTTTTGGGGGAGAGGGTCGCATTCATAAGTCGCCTCTCAACGTGCCCCAAATTTTTTAAAGCTGGGCCCTTCCCTGACTTGAAGAACCGTTTCCCCAGTATCAGAAACCCCGGGGCCCCGTGAATCTTCTTTGGAGGGGGGACCTTCTGCAGCTCATTTAGGGCACAAATACAGTATACTCCCGAAGGGTTTGGAAATTTGACCCGTTTTGACCCGGCAACTGAAAGATGGGGTAAACGTAACCCCTGTGCCCTTAAGGGCCCTTTCCTGAAGTTAAGATGTCCCTAATGGAAGCCCGTTTTTCCAAGATTCCAACCCACCATTCTACAACAGCTAAACCCCAAGGGGCTTATGGTCCAAGGTTTCCCGATGATGGGTTGGACTAAATACCAATACCTGCTTTTGTCAGTTTTTTCTCAAAAGGGGCTTTGGGGCCCCCTTATCCCCCGTTTACCACAAAACCCCTTTGAATTTGGACCCGGAAAAGGCCGAAAATCCCGATCCCTACCTTTTCTAAAAAGCTGGGGCCTAATATCCTGTACATCACCCTGTAACACGCCCCCTTTTTCCAGTCAAGGAAGAAGAGGGGAAAAAAAAGGGGGAGGGCCCCAAAAAGGGACAGGCTTTTTTTCAAAAATTTGCGAACCCGTTAATGCAGCCCCAGAAAAAGTCCTAAACAATTCCCCTCAAGCTGTGAAAGGGGTTTCCCCTTTCAACCATGGATAGAAGCCCACCCGGAAATTTTTTACGCTTCTTCATATGTGGTTACTTTACTCCCGGGAAAGGGAAACCCCCGAGGGTTTGGAAAAAGGGTGAATCCATTTCCCTACCCCCAAATCCCCCACAAACTCAACTGCAAGGGGTCTCAAGATTTTTCTTCAGGGGGTATCCCAAACGAAAAGGGGGCCCTTCCCAAGGGCATTGTATTGCCCAAGGAACTAGAAAATCTTTAAAAAGGGCCGTGTCCCCTTTCCATAACCCCAACCCCAAGTACCCAGAGAAAAATTTAGACCAAAATCCAGCAATTTTTTGGTCTGTCACTACTGTTTGACCCAAAGGGTACCAGAAGCATCAAAAAATATGCAAACCCCTCTATGTTGCATTAAAAACCCGGGGGCCCAAGTTTTAAAGCCGCCCCCAAACCCCGCAATCTACGAAAAACCCGAAAGCATGCTTTTTCGGCTCTACAGGCAAACGGGCCCCAAAAGGGTCCAGCCCTTGGCCTTCCAGACTACAACCCGCCTTTTTAATCTATTTGTTTCGAAATAAAGGGGGGGAAAACGCCCCCTGGAGTCCTCAAATCAAAGAAACCCGCTAGGAAACAACGCCCCTTGGGGTACTTTTCGCACGTCCCGGGTCCAAAATTTCGTACAGCGCCCCAAAAATGCTTGCCCAAACGCCACACAGAATTTTTTGGATTAAACCGCAGGGCATTCCCCCTGGGACATTTTATGTAATTATTAGGGCCCCCCCTACCTTGCTGCTGTCCTAAGCAGACCTTGCTGAAAAAAAATGACTCATCAGCGCCATCTACGCTTTTCAGTCTCTTTTTGTTTCCCTCCAATGGTTTTTTTTAAGCGGTTTCCAAATGTTTTTTGAATTCCCCGCCACTCCCCTTCCAACAGCGCATGGGGGATGAGGGGTGATTTATGGGCAAAAAAAGGAAAGATCCTAGACCATGATTGCCCCTTTAACTACTGGCCAGAAGAAAAACACATTTACCAGCTCATGGTGACTGAAGGAAATTTTCCCCCAAACGGTCTCAACCCGTGGACAGATGGTTCAAGGGCAAGTACTGAAAACGGGACTTTTCTTTCAGGAATTTTCAATAACCAAAGAAAAGAAATCCCCAGGCAGAAGACTGCCCCCCCCATTCTCAGCCAAGTTGCAGAACTACAAGCTCTGGGAAAAAGGGGCCCCCAAAAAAGGCGAAGGGAAGACGGCAAATATATGGCTGCCTTCCCGATAGCCAACCCGGCCCTTTCACACTTTTGGTTTAACGGAAGAATAAGGATTCATCACCCAGGGAGGAACCCCTTGTGAAAATGCAGTGCAAAAACAAAGGGGCCCTACTGCGCCCCTTGAACTGCCCAAACCAAAGGGAGCAGTCCTGAAAGAAAAGGGTCCGGTTTTAAACGGGGAAAAACAGGGGAAACCAGGGGGGGCCATAAAAAGCAGAAACCCAAACAGCCCCCAAAACGCGGGGGCCCCAGGCGCCGTTTCATCCAATGGCTGGATAAAGGGGAAAAACTCCCCTTATTGGGGAATCAACCCCGAGCTCAGAAGAAAAGGTTTTTCAAGGAAAAAACTGGGGCCACAAAAGGGGAAGAGGAAAACCCCGGAATGGGAAACCCCGGGGACCGTTTTTGGGTTTAAGAAAAAACACTTGGGGGCCCCCCCCCGCCAAAAGGAGAAACAGCAATGGAAAAAAAGGGAAAGGGGGCTTTCTGGGGCAGGGAAACCTATGGAAAAACAATGGAAAATTTTTTGGCCCCCCTAGGCGGGAAAGTACCCCGCCTTTTTGCGGCATGGGCCCCCTGGGGCCAATCAACAGAGGAAAAAACCAAAGCAATGGGCCCATGTGCAGAAGCTGTACAAAGCCCCAGGTTTTTCAGGGTCCATGATTGGGGACCTACCAAAACAAGCTTGTTCAGTTCCCGTGCCCACTGCAACCCAAACCCTACAAACTCAAGTTCCCTACAGCACTTGGCAAGCCAAATATTTCCCTTTTCCAAAAAAGGGTCCAAGTGGGGCCACATTCCCAAAAACCCAAAAGAGTGGGGAAAAAACGAAAATTTTTCTTAAATGGCAGTGGAAAATGTTTTCAGGGTTCCCCGAAAACATACCCAGTGACCAACATGGGCCTCCAAGTAACGGGAAAAAAGTTGATTATTTAAAACTTGTCGAATTTTGGGAATCCCCAGGTAAAAAATCAGACCAGGTTACCCGGGATTTTTCTTCCCGGTTTTCTTAGAATTTATGGAAAAATGTTAGGGGTAAAATTTTTGGGCCCCCCACAAAGCCGGTTTTTACCCCCAAAACTTGCGAAAAGGGGAAAAAGGGGAATGAATGGGACGCTGAAGAACAAAATCTTTAAAAAGACCAGTGTTCCCCATTACCTTGGACAGAAAATTTCTCAAATTGTTCGTAAAAATATCAGACACACTCCACAGGGGAAAAAATGGGCCCGAAAACCCCCCTTTTAAATTCTGTTTTTGGGAAACCCCCCCCCATTTTTGAAAATTTGGGGCAGGAGTTGAGTGAGAGTACTGATAAAACTGTTCAAAATTTGTGATTGAATTGTCCAAAGAGTTGAATAATTTGAAAGCAGCGTTTCTGTTCTCTTCCCGAATCCCACAGGTGGAAAAATTTTAAAAAGACTTTTAAACCAGGGGGATTTGAGTGTATGTTTAAAAGGGACATCAGAAGAAAAATTTCCCAAACCCCCGAATTTTAAGGGCCCCTTCACAATGGGTTTTTTTTCACCCCCGACCTTTCGGTTTAAACTAGAAGGAAAAACCCAAATTGGATCCACGCCTTCCTGCAAAAGGGGCCCAACCCCTAATGATGCTCTTGTATTATCCTTGGGAAAGTTGTGGGGGGATTCCCGGGGGGGAGCCCAAAAGGGAAACACCTATTTTGGGGGGGACCCCAAGCCCAAAAAGTTCAGACCTTCTCATTTCGACTTTTGGAAAATTTTGCCCCAGATCCCAGTTTGTAAAAAAAAGGGCCCAATACTACAGAGAAGCTTACAACCAAAAGGGGAATTCTATTTGGTGTAACCCCGGCCCCCGGGGTTTAAAAAAAATAGATACGGGCTGATGTGGGGGGGAATACAGGTTTTAAGATTGGGGAAAAAAAAAAACCTAAAGGAAGGGCCCGGGGCCCAATCTGATGTTGGGGGTCTGGGCTTGTGTGGAGCCAACCCCCACATGGAAACCCACCCCTTTCCAACCCTAGGGATTGGGAAAATAATTTCGGGCTGTGTTTTCCCAAAATACTACAGGAAAAAAAAAATAAAAACCCGGGGTGTGGGAAAAATTTTTAAAAAACCCCTTTTTTTTAATTTTAAAAAAAGTTTGGAAAAAAAAAAGGAGAACCTTTAAAAGGAAAAGTGGGAAACATCTGGGGGGGGTATTCCCAAATAGGGGGAGATACGCCAGGGAGCCCGGGCATGTGTGGGGAAAAATCATAATGGTGAAATTTTGGGGAAACTCTGCGTTTTTTTTTTAAACTTAGAAGTGTGAGACCATCCCCCAGAGGAAGGGGGAGTGGGAAAAGACGAATTCTGTTTTTAAAGAGGGAAAAAGGCTTATTTTTATGGATTTGGTTTTATCCAAAGGGGGGGGGGCCCAATGAAACTTTTGGGAATTTGGTTGCTTTATTGAATTTGACTCGCTTTTTGGGTTTTAGTTCACCCCGCTCCGCCCCTTGTTTTGCACTCTCCATTGGTGGGCCACTTTTGATTCTTTTAAAATTTACCATTTTGGTTTTGTAACAGTACCATTTTCATAAATTTTTTTATTTTTATTCCTTGGGTTTTCCCCACAGTCCCATAAAAATTTTAATCAAAATGAGGACCGTGAAAAACATGTACCCCCGAATTTTTTGGCCCTGATTAACCCCTCAAAAAAACTTGTGTATCTTATATGTTTTTGCCTTGGAGATTTAAGAATTGAGGGGATATTCCGCCGTAAGGGTGGTTATAAATTCATTTGAACGGGGGGTGGCGTGGGAATTTTTTGCACCCCAAAGTGTTTTTCCGCTGTTATGAGGATTGCGGTTCGGGGGCGCTTTTGGGTCCGTATAGAGATCGGCGGTGTCGTTCTTATGCACGTGACGGTTTTTCCCGGGGAAAGTGACTTTTTCTTTTTTTTAGCATGCGCAGGAATTTAAAACCCGGGGCCCCCGCTGGTTTGGGCCGTTCAAAGACATGGCAGTGGGGTTATGACGGCCACCCGGGAAAGTAACTTTTTTTCCCTTTCCCGGGATATGCCAGTTAAACACCCGGAAACGCCGGGAAATTAAAATTTTGTGGATCGCGCATGATGTATGGGAAACCCCGGAAATGGGTTTAAAATTAACACAAAAAAAAATTTGGGAAAAGCATTGGGGGTTTTTCTATTTTACTTTTGGGGGGGGCCATTTAAGTTTTAAGGGGAAGCAAGAAATTTGCTCTGCACCCCTCTTATCCTGGGTCCCAGCATCCCAAAAGGAGCTGCGGGAAGTTCATTTTCATCCCCACAGCATCAAAGTAAGTATCAGTCCCCCCACAATTGAATAGGAAGTTTTTGTTTGTAGATGGGTTTGTAAGCGTTTAATAGCGTTTTCTTTTCCCCACGAAATAAGATTTTTTGAACCCCATGAACCAAAAATTTGTACGGGGGAAAGCGTGGGGATAGCTTGGATTTAATTTTTTATACAGTTATAGTGATCGTCGTCATAAAAGCGGAGCCGCCCTTTTCGGGCGTAATCCATGAGGGAAGTGCACTAGGCTGTTTTTAGGTATGTAGGGGAAAATTTATAGGGGTTTAAATTGTACAATTTTAGATAGTTTTGTAAAAGTTATGTTTTAACGGGGGATTATTATTGCAGTGATTTTTTGGCCCAAACCCTCTTATATAAAATTTTTTGAATTTCTTATTTTTTGGGCCCATTTTTTAATGGCCTGGGGATAAAAAAAAAAGGGCGAATGAGGCAAGAGGGGTGTTTTCAGCTTGAGGGGAGTAAATCAATGTTCCTTTCAGATTTGGGGGGGGATTCAAACAATATATACGTTACCGAGCCAATATTAAATCTTGGTGGGGGCAAAAACTTAGAGCATTTTATTAAAATTGTATTATCCTAGGGGGTTTTTGGATTACTTAAACATCTGCCATCAGATCACAGCCCAACCCTTTTGAAGAGTGGGAAAAAACTTATAGAAGCTCTTTTCTCTTATGAAAATCCATTAAAGGGGAAAAATAAAAACAGAAAGTACCTCAACAACTCTCAAAAATTTGTAGAACAAGCATCAAAATTTAGAGGGTCCGACTTCCAAAGAAGAACAAAGCCACAAAATTCTATAGAAAAATATCAACGGGATGAAGGTACGGAAACGCAAACAATACCTGGGGGACCTTAAAGAATTTAAGGGAAAGGGGAGAGCTTTAATTTTCTAAAACTAACCCCACTCCCCCCCAGAGAAGTATTGTCATCTGAGCAGAATTTCAGATCCCAATTCACAAAAATAAGCCGGGGGAAGAAAAAGAGGGATAGAGCTAGAAAAGGGGTCCACGCCAAATTCAGGAGGAATGGGATGCTTGGATTTTTTATCCCCTACCCTCGGGCAACCCAACACCCCCCCCTTTTTTAAAAGGATGGAGGGGCCCCGCGTCCCCTGAGCCGTCGAAACAATGATATGATCAAATCAGATAAAAAATTTACCGATGGGAATTGAGTACAGAGAATTTACAGATTTACGGGGGCCTGACTTTTGTCCCACCATAATTCGTGTTTTTTCAGGGAACAAAAGATTTACATCAATTGGCGAAAGTAAAAGTGGCAAAATTTTTTAAAATCAAGATAAATTGATTCCAGAAATTTGGGGTTTCGAACCCAAGATTTAGGGGTTTTTACTTTTTTTCCCTTATGGGGGAAAAGGGAAATAGAGGGGACAAACAAAATTTGAAAACAAAAGCAGGAAAATCCCCGAGTCAGTGGATACACTAAAAATTGATTTATTTCAAAAAAAAGTCTAAAAGAATTTGTGACTGGTGAACAGAGGTTCCATTCCCAAAATAATCTTAATAGAGGGAATTAGAAAAAATTGTCGGCATTGGAACGGGATAATCTATAATCAAACCCTCCGATAAGGGGGGAAAATAGTTATATTAAATATGACATGTATAAACATGTTAACGTTCTTCTCAAGGACAAAAGGAATTATGACTTTTATCTTCAACCCAACAACAACCTTTATCAGGGAAACTAGAAAGGAAACTTGTGGGGGTTTAGAGACAGGCTTGATTAAATAAAATTTTTAAATTTATGATGCCTTCTAACCCCCAAAAACCAATTTCTACTGTTTCCAAAGATCCAAAAGGGGGAAAACCACTAAAAGGAAACCCAATAGTCCGGGTTGGGGATCAATTAAGCAAAATGTAGGGATTACTAATAAATCTTGCAGGATTTGTAACCACTTTGTCATCTACATAAGAGAACCTCTGATCTTTTGCGTAGAGGATGGGATTACTGTTATAAAAAATTACTATTGGGCTCTATAGTGTAGAAACCCTATATAGTAATACCCACATGAAAATGGCAAATTTAGGCAGTAGAATATTTTCTGCTACAAGAAATTAGAATTCCAGGCTTTTTAAGCTTTTGTCATCAATTGCTTGATTTCGTGCTAAAAATAATTTTGTCTTTTTCAAAAAGACCTTCCACCAGCTGGGGCACTGCAATGGGGGGCCCTTGGTCCCCCATATGCAAATCTTTTCCCGGGCGGTGGGGGGCCCCCTTTGGATCTCAATCGGGATGTCAATGGCCCCCCCAGTTTTTTTCGGGGGGGGTACATTATGCATCACATTTTCTGGGGAAAGGGACAAGGCGCACTTTGAGGGAAATTTTTTGCACAACTCAATAACAACAAAATCGGTATGCATTTTTACTTTGAAAGCAGAGAGATTTTCCCCTTTTTGGATGTCCTTATCTTAAAGATTCAAAGGGAAAAATTCACACAGACTGGGATAGGAAACCCACAGCAACTAACAGCTTGTTACACTGGGGAAAGTTACCATCCCTTGCCCTGTAGGAGAGGAATACCGAAGGGGAATTTTTGAGAGTTAAAAAGAATTGTTCCAGAGACGAGGACTTTTGGAGATAGTCAGGTATTTGGAGAGGGGGGTTTCTGAAGAGGGAAACCCAAGAGTCCAGAAAAGCCTTCGGGAGCACAAAAACGAATAGGACAACTTTGTTACAAGGGAAAACCCCCGGAGATAAAAAAAAAAATAAGGACGTATATTGCAAATTTTGATGACAGAAACTAGAAGTGTTAACATTTCAAAAAAAAAACTGGGGAATCTTAATGTTGGATCAGGACCTAAAGGGGGTACCTTCCCCCCAACCCCTTTTATAACCTATCGGGGGGTAGTTATAAAGGATAACGATCCTGTTTAAATCAATTCCCTTCCCCAAAGGGACGGGTTTGGGAAAAAAGACCAAATTTGGGATGTATAAATGTGGAAAGATGTGTCCTGCCCATAATACAACAAATAAAACTTCAAAGTTTCTAATGAAAAAAATTTTTTATTCGTGTTTTGTAACTGTAGGGCAGAAAGAGTAGTTACATGTGTGTATGCCCCTGCCCACACAATTATATTGGAAAAAAAAGGAGAAACCTTTTAAAAAAAGGTGGGAGAACATCTGGGGGTTCGAAAAAGGAGAGATACGCCAGTAGCCCGAATTTTTTTTGGGGGGAATCATAATGGTGAATGTGAATCTCTGGTTTTTTGATCTTAAAAAGCGTGAGGGCCATCCCCCAGGAGGAGGGTGGGGTAGACGATTCTGTGTAAAAAGGCCCCAATGGATCTATGTTTTGGATTCGGGGGTTATCCAAGGGGCCTCAATAAACTTTGCAATTGGTTTTTTTTATTGAATAGACTCTGTTTGGGGCTGTTCACCCTGCTCTGCCTTGTTCGCCCCTTCCCGGAGGACCACTTTTGATTCTTTAAAACTGACCATTGAATATTACCCGACCATATCATAATTTTTTATTATATTCATTGATACCCCAGTCTGATAATATAAGTAGTTTAGGACGTGAATACCCGTACCCCCTAATTTATGGCCCTTATTAAGCCCCTTAAATAGTGTATCTATCATATGATATTGCCTTGAGAGATTTAGAAATTGGGCGTACTTCCCGCCGTTGGTGGTTATCAATTACATTTGAACAGAGGGGTGGGTCGGGAAAAGTTTGCACCGCCCAATGCTGTCTTTGCCGCGTTATCAGGGTGTGCGGTTCGGGGGCCGTTTTTGGGGGCCCCCTTTATATGGATCGGCGGTGTCGTTCTTATGCACAGTGACGGGATTTACCCGGAAATGAAATGTTTTTTTTTAACGCGCAGGAAGCCTTTAGAAAAGCCGGGTCCCCATGGGTTTGGGCCGGGGCTAAAGACTTTCGCAGTGCGGTTTTGACGGCACTTTCCAGAAGTAAATGTCTTTTCCCTTTGGGTATGCGCAGTTCACATTCGGAACGCCCCGGGAATTAAACATAGTGGGTAGCGTGCTTCTATAGGGAAACCCGGCAAAAGGTATAATCTAACATACCAAATTGGAAGATTGGGGGGTTTTTTATTAACTTTGAGGGGCCCTTTTTAAAGTATTTAAGGGGGCAGAGAAGATTTGCTTGCATCCCCCTTATCCTGGGTGCCAGAACCCAAAAGGGGCTGCGGGGAGTATCTTTCTATACCCGACAGCATCAAAGTAATTTCAGTCTCCCCTTTAATTGATGGGAATTAGTGTTGTAGATGGTTGTTTTGGTTGTATATACGTATTTTTTTTCCCCAGCATAAGATGTTTTTGAATCCCCTGATGAACCCTAAAAAATTTTACGGGGGAAAACGCGTGGGGGGAGCTTGGATTTAAGGGTTTTTCCGTATATAGTGTACTGTCTGTCTAAAAGCGGAGCCCCCCCTTTTTCGGGGGGGAAACTCCACTGAGGGTTTTGCACAGTAGGTTTATCTTAGGGATGTGATAATTTATAGGGGGTTTGATTGTACAATTTTAGATATCTTAAAAGTTTGTTTTAACAGGGGTTATTATTTGCAAAATGATATATTTGGCAAATCCTTGTTTTTTTTGAATTTTGTATTTTAGATAGAAAAATTGCCTGCACATCAGTATTGCCCAGCATGGTAAGGAGACATCTGTCAACACACCAGTTGTCCCCACCTGACTAATTTCCCTGAATTCCAGTCAAACACTGGATTATTGTTTCTGAAGCCAGGGCAGCCCCAACACCACATCAGCGGGCAGCCCCTCCATGACGAATAGAATACACTTTTCAATATGTATGGATGCCGACCACCATCTCCAGCTCAGGGGTACAATATTGGATTGCGCCCTGAGCTAGTGGAGTGGCATCAATAGCCACAGCCCGCAGCGAGTCAGATAGCGGTCTACAAGGTATGCCCAGACGTTTGGCGAAAGACGCATTAACAAAATTAGAAGCTGATCCAGAATCCACAAACGCACTCCCAGAACCGGACAGCGACAAGTATGAAATCTTAACTGGTAGCAACAACTTATTAGATACAATAGGAAATACCTGCTCGCCTAGGTTGATCCTCCTGCTGACCACCTAGGCGATGGAGTTTTTCCGACCTAGTCTTCCGTTTGGAGCAATCCCGAATTCTGTGTCCATCTTCTCCACAGTAGAAGCACAACCCCTGGATGCGACGAGTAGTCCTACGGTCACTACCCGCAGTGACAGAAAAAGCCCCTCCGTGCATGGGCTCCTTTGGGTTTACGTCGGAAACAACGGGTCTAGGGGTGACCATGGTGTGGACCACCGGGGGGGGGGGGACCTTTTCTTGCCGTCTCTCCCTAAAACATCTGTCCAGACGAACGGCCAGTGCCATGGCCTCATCTAAAGTACCAGGGGTAGGGTAAGCCACCAATAAATCCTTCACATGGTCAGCTAACCCTAATCTAAAGGCATCTGAGAGCTGCGTCGTTCCCCAGACGGAACGCTACCAGCGACGAAATTCGGAGCAAAACTCCTCCACAGTCTTCTCACCCTGCCTCAAGGTGGTCTCAGCTGAGCCTCAGCCACAGCTTCCCTATCTGTGTCATTAAAGAGTACCCCTAAAGCGGCAAAGAACCTGTCCACAGAAGACAGTTCAGGTGAGTCATGCGGTAACGAAAATGCCCACTCCTGGGGGGGACCCTGCAGAAGGGACATAACAATTCCCACCCTTTGTTCCTCATTCCTGAGGTAAGTGGGCAGAGCCTAAAATAAAGGCGACAACACTCTAAAAGCCACAAAGGCCCTCCTGTTACCTGCAAACCTGTCAGGCAACTAGATAGGGGGTTCCACAGGAGGGGAAGGTAATGCAGGGACCCTCTGACTTGGGGTAGCCTCCTGTTGTTCTACCCTCAGCGCCAGATCCTGGACTAGCTGGGTTAGCCCCTGCATCTGCTCTACCAGAGCTGTCATGGGGTCCATAGTGAGGGTAGAGCAGTAACGCTTTTGGCCTGTGATAATGTCATGTCGAGGGAGGTACAGTTGAGCCCCTAACTGGAACCCAGCCCACTGTCCCTGCCTACTTGACGTGCTGCCCTAGGCGGCAGACGGCAAACATGGGCGACAGTCCTGCGCTGCTAAGTGATGGGGCAGTCAGAAGGAAGAATAGTCAGACAGTCTGGGTAAATATCAAATAAGAACGCCAAAGCCACAAAACAGAACCAGAGGGATAAACGTAAACAAGCCAAGGTCAAGAGCCAAAACGGAAGCGAAGCACAAAATCAGGAGACAAGCCGGAGTCAGGAGAACAAGCCGAGGTCAGGTACACAGATAAGCAAAACACAATAACTGAACAGGAAACACGAGGTAGCCAGGAATATCACAGGCGCAGCAGTCAGCTTTCAGGGAGTTTAAATGGGATTCCTGGATACCGCCCCTGCAGCTGATTGGAGCGGCCTCCGGGTCCTCCCATTGGCTGGTGCACTCGCCCCCTGTCAGGAGTGGCTGGGCCCCTGTCACTCACAGAGCTGTCAGCAGCAAGTGTATCAGGGAGGGAGCGCACATCAGCTGTTGCAGCCTGTCTGCAGTCTGAGCACAGCTTAGCCCTGACAGAACCTGCACAGATAAGGTCACATGACTACATGAATGCAGGTGGGTGGGGCTGCAAGGAGGATTCACAGAAGAGTGTAAGCTGATGTATAAGTTTGTATATCTGGTCTGGGGTTATTACTAGAGTATGTTCACACGGCTTATTTAGGGGCGCATTTCGGCACGTATTTTGCAGCGTAATGCGCTCAATGCGCGTCGAAACGGGCCCCAGTCATTACAGTAATCCACACTTCTCATACAGAGCTATGGATTACGCCTCCTCTCCCCGCTCGCACAATCTGATCGTATTGTACGTGTAGTGCGATAAATGACATGTAATTTATTCGCGTAATGCATATCTATGGGGTTGACGGGTACAGTATGCCCCGCAATTAAGCCGTGTGAACTTGCCCTTAGGGAACTCTGGTCTGGGATCTCGATTTATGTGATTTTGCCTACATTCTGTTTTTAAGGGTCCTGGCCAGGGATCTGTATTAGTTTAGAAGGTTTGGGTTCTATTTTAGAAGTGGGCTGGGATGTAAATTTTTTTTAGTGCGCCTTGTCTGGGGTATATGTGATCTGTATTTATTCCGGGATTTGGTCTGAGGTCTATATTTATTCTAGGGTCTGGTTTTTTTTTTTTTTGTGGTGCATTTTGATTTTCCTTCATTTTAAACTTTGGATTTGTCATTAATTTTTAAGTCTGTATTTATCTTGTGAAGAAACAAAACAAAATTCAGCTTCTCATAGAAAACTTCCAGCTTTTATTGTAGACAATCCAAAAAACACCCTACGGTAGAACTGATGCGTTTCAGACTTACTCAAAGCCCTTAACCATAGCATGCTAAGATTAAGGTCTTCAAGTACTTTTTGATTATTTTTGATATTATGTTTGTATGTGGACTACTATGGGTAAGAGTATCTTTACTATATATACCTACTTATTATTTTAGGATATAGTGGTTTATGATATGCTATTAACTTCAAATAAGTCTGAAATGCATCAGCTCTGCTATATCTTGGTTTTTTTGGTCTATACGAAAAGCTGGATGTTTAATACAGAAATCTGGATAGGGCTTTGTTTCTTCATGTGGCTTATCAAGTTGGAGCCGCACATCTTTTGTGGGATCTCAAATATGAATTTATTTGCTGGTCTGAGTCTGGATTTTGAGGTATGATGGAATTCTATGCAAAAACCAACAATATGAAGAGGTCCCTCCAAAATAAATGTGACGCAAAACTAATAAAAAAAATAAAAAAAAAAAAAAAAAATGAGGCATGAGAACCTTGCAACACAATGAAAGTTATACCAAATAACTGACTTTTTCCAGCAAAACAAATTCTAAAAATCCCACCTACACCGCACAACAAACAAATGTTGCTATGAGGCACGGAAAGATATGGGGCTCTGCCTTGATAAGTCACATGAAGAAACAAAGCGATATCCAGATTCCCATATAAAACTCCCAGCTTTTATTGTAGACAATAGAAATTTGAAAAACAACAAACCGCAGAGCTTGTGTTTTATTATAGCAACATTGCAGAGATCATCTCCTAGCTGTTTTAGATTTCTCTATGGTCAGTTATGGAATGTAATAGATTTAGAATTCAGGATCCTGGAAAAGCTGGCTGGCTTCTACTTAGAAAAGTGTTATTTTTGTGGTTACTACAGTTTTATTGAAGAAGAACCAGTCAAGGAGAGGTTTCGTGCTGTTAGGGTATGTGGAAATATATATGCCTCACATAAAACATCTTACTTATACATGCTTAATACAATACTAAAACGCTTTCAAACCAACCAATAAAGTGGGAAGAAGAAAACCTATTATGATAGTCCTGTTAAACCCTAAGGATGCAGCTTAGTTTAGCAATGTTTTTGCTTCATCTTTGCAACTTGCAAGCTATGACATTTTTATTTGTCAGTTGATCTGACCGTATGACGGCTTGTTTTTTTGCGCAATTTACTGTGTATTTAACTAAAACTATTTTGGGGTGAATACAACCTATTCATGAACCTCCATTAACTCTTTCAGGGGGTATGGAAAAAGCAGAAAATCTGCTATTGTTTTCTATGTTTTAAGTTATTGGTTAAATAGCTTTTTTATTTTTCCATAACATTTTTATGTCACTAGAACTGTGTGAGGGCTTGTTTTTTGTGGAATGAGTTGTAGCTTTTATTGGTACCATTTTGGGAAATATATGACTGTTTGATCGCTTTTATTCCATTTTCTTGTAGGCAGGATAAACAAAAACAGCAATTCTGGCTTTGTTTTTTATAATTCTTTATGGTATTCACCATGCGGGTTAAATAACTTTATAGTTCGGGTCATTACGGATGTGGCTATTCCAATTAAGTAGGCTTTTGTTTCTTTACATTTTTACACCATAAGGCAGCAAAGAGTTTTTTATTTTATTTGTAATATTTTTGAACCCCTTAGTGACTGCACATACATCTTTTTACTCCATCACTAAAGGCCCTTATTCCACTCTATACACCTTTTAACAGCAGGATTGGAATAAGCCAGGACAGGTTTTCCATGTCAGGTGAAGCATAGATTTGGCTGTCTAATGACAGCTGAGGTCCATATTTAACAGCTGGGATGCATGAAACTTCTGCTCACAAGCATCAAGATGGCTTCAGTAGAAAGGGACTCATTCTTTCAGTCGATCAGTACTCGCAAGGCGCAATCATGTGGTGTCCATGGGTTTTCCCGGCAGCAAAGGGCCTCATGAAAGCCCACAGGTTTGCCTTAAAGGGGTTGTCTCACTACATTGATTCATCTTACCTCAGTCCTGTTTTCTATGTTTTACTTTGAATTCAGGGGCGTGTTTACTGGCTTCTACTAGGCTGCAATACAATAGAGGCCAGGTCTGTAGCTATAGCAACTAGTGCTGGCAGCCTATCAGGAGAGATCAAACAGGTCTGTAGCTATAGCGACCTGAGGAGCTGATGGAGCCCATACAAGAGAGGATATCTAGGAATAGGTAGGACACTGTTAATGAACATAGATTGCAAAGTGACTTGTTTTTGCAAGATCTTTAACATAAAAAACAATCCTTGTAGTGAGACAACCCCTTTAAGTGTATGAAGGTTAGAAAACCTAAGCACATTTTGTATGTGGCGCCCACACACACTTGTATGTATGGGGTTGTGCCAGAATTCTGGTGTCCTTTCAGCCCAAAAGCTAAGCCCTGTTCTCCCGATGTATGTATGAGTAAGCGCACTCCAAAATTAGGTGCATTATTGGGCGCTTGCAGCCCTTGTAATGCGTCTGAGATCGGGGGGCATTCTGGAGGCGTGTTGCACTACAACCGTATGAGGCTTTATCCAATGTGATCCATTGTTTACAGCTCATCTCCTTGGGATACGACCATTCCTGAGAGCTTCTCAGTCCTGGTCGCACATGCTCAGATATCACCTCTCCTCTCAGGCAGCTACTGAGTGTTCAAACCCCAGGTGCTGTCATTCTACTCCCGTCCTCTGTGCTTCTTAGTAATTAGTCACACAATGCAAATAAGTAAAAAAAAGAAACCTCAATGAGGTATATGCATTGATAAAGAGAAAACAAAATCCACAGGTTTGGTTCCTGCAGGGATTTGAACCGAGGACCCTTGTGCTGTGAAGTAAAAGCTTTACCTCTGAGCTACTCACAGCTTTATACATAAACAGACCTTTCTTTGACTAGAGAGAGGAAAGACCTGGTGATGTCATCCTGCTGGGTCACATGATATGCAATTCAAACAAATCGCCCCCCTTCTGAGCACACAGAGCTGAAGAGCTGGATGCAGGAGGTATGAGATCCTGGCAAAACCCCTTTAATATGATATTGGTAAAGAAGTAATTATTAATGTGTATGTGTCGTTATGACACTGTTTGCATTATTTGTCTCTGGCTAAATACTATTGAAAGTCTATTGGTGCTAATATATTATATATATATACACACACACAAGTTTTTCAACAATTGGATTAAAGGTTAGATCATATTAAAGAATTGTTTATATGTGGTTTCTGTGCAGTTTGGCAAGATGGCAGCTGATAACTCAAAGCTTGTGCACCATGGTGGCTACAGGTAATCAGGTATGAGCTAGTATATGGAGTTCCATGGACAATGGTGAGTAGTTACTGAAGAGGATGAGCCTTCAGCTGCACATGTGGGTTCCTGCCTACACTGTGCCATGTAGTATTGTAGAGTATAGCATTAGCTGAGTATTGAACAAGTGAGACAGTAGCATTCCTGGCCTGTGTGACAAGCTGCCACTGGCATGGTGATGAGAGACAAGAACAGCCAGGCTGGAGCTGTCCCCAGAGAATGGTAACTGTGGTGAATAGCCCTGACCTGCAGACTGCTTTTTGGGCCATGGAAGGAGTGTCCCATGCAATATCTATTGGTGACAGTGAGGGTGGTGGTAGTGAATATAAGCAGCACGAAACTCAGTTGAAGCTTGTTCTCTGTCCCAATATTTTTACAGCACTTTTTTTTTTAAATTTAGCAAGGTGGTTAGTACTATTCTGCCTGCAATACTCTGACCAGCCCAGAGAGGTTACTTTCCTGCACACAGAGGGTTAAGATCACCACACCTGATAATGCAGGTTAGAAGTATCTCTGAACTCGGCCATTTCTAGCAGATATCAGCTGATTGCACAACTGGCATGTGCAAGTGATGGCATGGGCTCAGGGCTTGAACCTGCTATAATAGCCTGTATAACTATATTGATCCCACAATGCAATATAATCAGGGTGGAAAAGGGTTTGGGTCTTATCACAGATTTCCCTTTTGTACTGAGAGCTCCCGTGATGGCTACCAAGATGCCAAGACAATTGCCAAAAGTCCAGGTGTGCATTTTTCTTGCAGAGCCCCCTAGTTTTACATGGCAGCCATGCTCTACCACGTTGAGAAGGTTATGACCTAAGGGATCCTCTCCTTATAGTCTAACTTTTTAACATTTTTTCAAGAGAGTCCTCATAAAGCCTTTGCAAACTGTGACTTTCTGTTGGTCACTGCAACACAGGAAAGAGGAGTCCAAAGCACCAGGGTTCTTAATAAACATCCATCTTCCTTTCTTACCCATTAAAAAAGGTAACATTTTGGCTGCAAAAGAGTTTTTTTCTACCAAGATCTCTCTCTTTCTGTTTTTTTATCTGTTTATTAAGAAAAAGCCTAACATGGCCGAAACATTGGCTTTTTAATGGCTAGCAAATAAAGATGGATTTTTCAGAACCCTACGCTTTTTAACACAGTAAAACAAAAGTATACCGACATTTATATTGCTGACTCATGTTACAGTGGTCTCAGGATACAATATTTTCCACATACAATGGTCTTTTCTGATACATTGGAGCAGATTTTACAATACTGTCTTAGAAAGCGTAACGTTATAGACAGTCTAACAATGGCCACATTTATTGTTGGTAAATCTAGCGCATGTTAGCTTACTTTATGCTAGAATTTTGGTGCATGGCATTGCATACTAAGCCACGCCCTTTTGGATAAACCACAACCCATTCACACGCCCCTTTTTAGAAAGGTCAGACAAGGCACAGAGGTGTCCAGAAACTGTCTAAAACACATAATGTGATGTAAAGCATGGATGACATTATTTTTTGATGCAACTGCCTTTTTAAATGTGCTGCATTATATCTTGATAACAAACACCCCATTCAAAGTTACAGACACTGCTGATCAGCGGCTCATGTGATTAATGGAAAATCCAACCAATTACCATGAACATTTAACTGGTTAAATCTCTGTATTAGTGAGGTTCATGCAGTGATTGGTGGTCTAGTAGAGCTCTCTACATTACAGTGCGGTACTATATGTCCTGATATCTGTACTTACATGTATTAGTGAGTGATGCAGGGATTGGTGTTAGTAGAAGCTCTCTACAGTACAGTGCGGAACACATGTCCTGTACTGCTCTTACATGTATTAGTGATGTGCATGCAGTGATTGGTGGTCTAGTAGAGTTCTCTACAGTACAGTGTGATACTACATGTCCTGTACTGCTCTTACATGTATTAGTGAGGTTCATGCAGGGATTGGTGGTCTAGTAGAGCTCTCTACATTACAGTGCGGTACTACATGTCCTGTACTGCTCTTACATGTATTAGTGAGGTGCATGCAGGGATTGGTGGTCTAGTAGAGCTCTCTACATTACAGTGCGGTACTACATGTCCTGTACTGCTCTTACATGTATTAGTGAGGTGCATGCAGGGATTGGTGGTCTAGTAGAGCTCTCTACATTACAGTGCGGTACTACATGTCCTGTACTGCTCTTACATGTATTAGTGAGGTGCATGCAGTGATTGGCGGTCTAGTAGCCCATCTGCACAGTACAGTGTGGTACTACATGTCCTGTACTGCTCTTACGTGTATTAGTGAGGTAAATGCAGTGAATGGAAGTCTAGCAGTGCCTCTCTACAGTACAGTGCAGTACTACATGTCCTGTACTGCTCTTACATGTATTAGTGAGGTGCATGCAGTGATTGGCGGTCTAGTATCACCTCTCTACAGTACAGTGCGGTACTACATGTTCAGTACTGCTCTTATGTGTATTATTGAGGTATATGAAGTGAATGGAAGTCTAGTAGCGCCTCTCTACAGTACAGTGCGGTACTACATGTTCAGTACTGCTCTTACGTGTATTAGTGCAGTGAAACAAAGACAGTCTTACATTTAGACAGATTTGATAACAGAGCCCCATTATGTATGAAGTACATGACCCAAACAGGCTCCTATCCTCATCATAGAAAGACCTTTCCAGGTTCCAGCAGCAACTTCACTGGTGGGCCCCAAGAATCAACTTCACTGGTGGGCCCCAAGAATCAGCTTCACTGGTGGGCCCTAGGCATCTCAGTCCAACACTGAAGAAGTCTATGGGAATATTAGATGTATATATTAGCAACATTTGACAGACATATACGCCAATCATAGCCAACAAATGTAGTGTGTCTGTCGCCTTACAAAATATGGTGGACACAATATGCTACATAAAATCAGGTGTGTACAGTTTGAGCATAACAAAGTTATTATATTTCTTATCTCATATAAAATTACATATAGGAACTCCTACTAAAGGTTCTAGGAAATGGCATCATTGTCCATGAATGTGACTCACCTTATGATCAATATTTTTATAGTGTGCCCCCTATAACGTTATAGGGAAATACATTGCTGTGGTTGTCAGTATATCATGATTTTACCAAATCTATAGTCATGATTCACTCCCCTGTAACTGTTCCTGTTACGTCATTGACTGGAATTATAAAAGAAACACAATTAAATGTTCAATTTCTTCCCAGAGTCAAATACAATCCTAAGATATAATACTTTGCTTTGGAAACAATTTTCTTTTCAACCACATGCAGTATATATGAGTCATGTCAAGCTGCTTAACCCTCAGCGTGAAGGCTGCACACTCCTTCATCTGACCCCATGCATGGGACTCGGAAGTAACTTCATTTCCTGTCTGGGCGACCATGTTTCTCGGCATTCATTGTTAGAGGGGGTGGGGGTTCAGGTCTTTATGAAGGGCCCTGTTTGCTTTACATGAAAAATTCACCCCTTATTTACCAAGGAAATTCCAGGATACGAATAGAAATCCTTCATTGTGGAGATAAGGTTGATCACTAAAAATGGGTCCGGCTCAAACTCATCATATTGATTCTAGTACAAATGGAAACAAAATTTAGGAATATTGAGAATTTTAACTCTATCCGACTTTGTTCCAATCGCACATGCCCCTCAAACCATAAAAAGCTATAGAGGATATCTATCAGCATGTTTAGTGTTAATTTAAAGCTATATGCTCTGCTTTTTATCTGAACCTCTATAGAATTGAAGCCTCCAGTCCATACCTTTGTGTAGTTCTATATCTTTGGTCAATGAAAAGCTAATGCTACATTATCATTATGTAAAGAAAATGAAGGGGAATGTGATTATCAACTCTAATATATGAAGACCCTAATACGTCATTGAAACTATACTAGAAGTTGCATTGTTTAAGCTATAAATTAAATTTTGATAATATCCAGAGCCTAGACTCCTCTCCTATTTGTGGGGGGAGCTCTCTGTGCTCCTGACTAGTTCTCATGTAAAAATGTACATTCCCCATAAAATAACAATTCTTTTTATTTATTTATTTTTTTTTATAATACTGTTCCTTGTTTTTTCTTTCTGAAAACATTTGACTAAAATGTGAGCTTATCATTTTCTTTTTTAACATGACACCATCCAGTAAGTATAGGCAATGTCTGTGGGTTTTACTTGATCAAATGTGATGAATTTGGTGCCATACACGTAAAGATTATTGCTGTTTACCATTAGATGCTAAATCATTGTGTCTATGGCTAGTTTTACTTTTTGCACTCAAAGGCCAGGTTCATACGTGGTGGATTTGATTAGTGTTTTTAGGTGAATTTTGCCCCAAGAATTTTTACTTTTGGATATTCTGTTAACTCAAGTTTTTTTTAGATCTGCATCAGTCCCGTTCATTGCATATTTTCTATAGCTGAATACACATGTGAATTTGTAGGCAAAAATGCATCCAGGTTGTTGATACAGATATATCAGTTTTTTTTCTTGACTTTTGTAAGGCTATACAGTATTCACAAAACTCTGCGTTGTAAAAAGGCATACTTTGCTATAAAAATCTTACTGGTCATTGCTAATGTGAATACACTCTTAAAGGGGTTTTTCTATTTGGGCAATTACTACTTATATGCAGGATCCCTAAAAAATAAGCTGATCACAAACCATCTGCAAATCAGTTATAATCTGTGATAAAACATGTTAAATTTCCCTGCAGCGCCACCACTGTGTAAATTAAGCATTGCATGGCGACCATTCAAAGCAAATGCCTGTCAAGTCCTCTAGAGCGAGACTCCACAACAGGGAATATAAAAATGGGCTTTCTAAACTGGATAATCCCTTGTATTGTTGATTGATGTGCAAATAATTTGCTTTTCACTTAAATATAGACTAAACTTTATAGATTTGTTTTATAATGATATATCAGGTGCCATATGTAGAGTTCCCCCTCCTCTAAAAAGAATATATTTACACATATGGAGCTCAATGGAGCATCTGACAGATTTGTGTGGTAGATGACAGAAAAAAATGAGTATGCCTCTGTATGAAATTGCATAAAATATATATGATATGAAAATGTATGGAGAGTACTCAACATGATGCTTTAAATCTAACAATATATACAGATGTAAATAATCATGTGCATGCTTGCTCATCAAGGTTTGGTCCACACAATCTGCAGAATGTATGCTATACCATTGCATATATTCACCATCGACTCCCATTACAACAGATTACATGCATCATGTTTACTCAATGCATTGCAAACAATTAAACAAAATATAAAAATATTTCCTCTAAATGTTCCCAATGATTCCACTGATGCACCTCCATTGAATCCCATCATTTTCTACCATAGATGGTGCGATTAATGTTAACGATTGGTAAATCATTATGTCAATGGGCAGTTTTAGTCAGAGATTTGAAAGTGAAGCTGATGAATCTGTCGGTAACTACATGAGGACACTCAGCTTTGCCTGGAAGCACTTGGGGAGGGACCCTGGTCCTTGCAGAGGGACCCTGATGTTGGCTGCATTTAATGAGAGCCTCTGCAATGACAGATTCATTATTTGTGTTGTGTTCCTCAGTCACAACTGATTAGTTACACTTAGTGCTGGAAAGATTTAATGATTTTATTGTTTATCTTCAATTTCGTTTGATGAACACCCAGGCTCTTTTCATTGCCAGTGCAATTAAGTGTAATCCAGCTCCTGTATGATCCAGACCAGGAGGTGACACATTGTGCATTATTGTATAGCAGATAAATCACACTTAAAGGTCGGTATTAGTAATAAATGAAGGAGCAGGCACTGTCATTAACAGTGCACTGCATTAGGGCACTTAACATTGGGATGTAGATTACTACAATCATATGCTTGAGATAATAAATTCAATTAGTTTTAGGTCAGCTGTAAAGGATCGGGCATTGGGGACCATGTACAAGCAATGAAGGCAATGCAAATTTTAATTAACCACTTATTTTCCATTTCTTGTAATACTGGTTAAGCAAAACTAGCAAAATACTTGAGCTTTATCATTTTAAATCTTGATTCTCTTGACTTAATCCTCCCACTTATTTTATGTATATTTGTAAAACATTTGATACGTAAATTTTGTATTCGGTGAATATGAAGGTCTCTTGCTCTTTCTCCAGTATCTATCTTAATATTATACATATACATGTGCATATATATGTGTATATATATATATATATACATATATATATATATATATATATATATATATGTTAGGATAAATAATAGCTATATATGCACATGTGTATATATATTAAGATAAATAATTGGTTATATACACGTGTGTGTGTGTATATATATATATATATATATATATACTCATGCATATTTTATATATATATATCTATATATATATATACATGCATGCATATATTTATATATATATACATAAACTGTTTTGCTGTCCTTGTGTCTGTCTTTTTCTCCATCCATGTTTCTGCATTCATCTGTTTTCTATCTATCTATCTATCTATCTATCTATCTATCTATCTATCTATCTATCTATCTATAACCATTTATATTCTCTAGTGCCTATCTGTTATCTATCTTTCAATGTTTATATTGTTTTAGCACTAGATCTTCTATTTTAAAATAGACATTTTCCATTATCTATATATGTCGTCTATATCTATACATTATTTATATAATATAAATCTATATATTATCTATTTATCTATCTACCTATCTATTTCATATATTTATCTATCTTTACTTATTTTCTCTTTATCTCTGTATGCATTATGAGGAAATCGCTAACATATTTATATGTCTTTCGGTGTATATGTGTGTATCACACTTTTTGAATCTTTGGTGTTAGCAATAGATCTTCTTGTTTAAAGGAGACAATAATAACTTCAAACAAAATATAATAATTGTATTCATTGTAAGACATCACCGTCGCTTCTAAAAAGACAAATAAAATACATTAATAGGCAAATAGAAGTAATACATATTTTGTTCTTCTGTCATCAGCATGTCCATGAGCAAGATCAAGTTGCAAAATCTGAATATATGGTTATATTTTTTATACATATGTTAGTGTCATTTCTTTTTTTGTTTTACTTTTCTACAGTTACCAAAAAAGGGATTAACAACTATGGTTTGTGAATGTTTAGTTAAATTGTATGATGGAGCTATTGACTGTCATACATCCGGCTATTGTTATAACATTTTTTTTCTTGTGTTTTGATTCATTATGGGAGTTTTTGGTACTTGAGATATGCAAATGCATACAAAGAAGTTTTTATCATACTAAATAATCATATCTATCTATCTATCTATCTATCTATCTATCTATCTATCTATCTATCTATCTATCTATCGTATCTCAAATGTATTAATAAACTATTACTAATGTATTATCCATCTATATAGCTATCTTTTGTAAGTCTGTCAACTCTATATAGTCTATATACGGTCTCTATATTATCTATTTATCTATCTTATGTACAGTATATTTATCTATTTTACTTTCCAGCTATCAATCACTTATATAGCTGTACATGCATTTGCTTTTTTTCACTTTGAGTGGTGTAAGCACTAGATCTTGTGAGTGTGTGCTTGTGTGTGTGATTATTTGTATATATATATATATATATATATATATATATATATATATATATATATATATATATATATATATATATATATTAGAAACAAATTATTGTATTTACTATGAGAACATCTTTTATACTTAAAAACAACATTTTGTACATCATCTGAAGGTCAATGCGTATAGAAAAAGAATTCCACACAACACTTTCTCAAGTTAAATAATTTTTTGGTCGCACAACTTCTTTGTGTTTCTTCTCCACCGACGTTGCTGTTTCTATATTTTTATTCTTATTTTATAACCCATTTTTTAATATAGAAATAAGAAATAGACAAATCATTGTCCTTGATTATGTTCATCCTGCAATATCTTAAGGTTATGTACAACCTGCAGTATCTTAACGCATAGTTATATCTTCGTACATAGGGACATATTTGCTTTTTTGTTAGCAAGGAAGGATTTAACGAATAGGATTTATGAACGTCTCTGTGTTTTTAATGCATCTTCTCCACTCTATGATATTTTACAGCCCGGCACCTCTGATGTGCAGCAGTCATGAAAACTTCTTAGTGTGGGAGTGTATGTATCAGTATGTGCTAGATTTGTTACGGTTCCGATTTTCAGAGTTGCAATTAAATGGTATGGAGCCCTTGACTGTGGTGGATCTGGCAATTACTTTGCAACACTTTTTTTTTGGTGTTTTGATTGTTTTTTTGGGAATTTTTGGCTATTGAGGTATGTAGATGTATTTCTGTTACATGAATCAATCATACAGATGCCTAGATTTTAGTAAATAGTTGTTGTGACTGAGATTTGGGCCGAAATGGAAAATTGACATCAAAAGAAAATATCACACACAAGTTATACATAGAAATATATATCCTATTACAGTACTGATATATTATAGTGATAATGACCTAAGCTGCACTAGGAATGAGCCTCTACCAGGGATTATTTGCTATGGAAAGCTGCTGCTGCTGATCATTACCATGGGATTCTTGCTGAGTAGCATCTTTGTATACAGTCAGCCCCTTATGTACCAAGCCATAAATGCCAGCTGAGTGGAGATAGGTGCTCAGTAGTGCAGACTGTACCATGCAGAAAAGAATAGGGCTGATTTATAGAGATTCACACACACACACTCCCTTCTCTGTGTGTTACTGTACATATGCATATAGCAGAATATACCCCACCCAGAGAACAGCACACAGGAGCATCAAGGTCTGCTTTGCCCATACTGTTTGGACCAGCAAGGTAAGAGCTCCTTTTCTCCTCTGTTAAATGGCATGGGATGACAAGGGGGTGTGCTCTAGTCCTCCAGCACCCCAATGCCTCACTTCCCTCTGTCCATAAAGACCATAGTGTTTGTGCATTGGGATATGGGGGGACACTTATGTTGTTGCTGCCAGGTCCTGCTAGTTGCAAATAATTGACTGTGGCCATAAAGTCTCAGTGCTATATTAATTCCTCCCGAGAGCCTATTATTGGAGTGTTTAGTAGAATTCTGCTAATTTATGACATGAAGCTAAATAAGCTTGTAATGAAATTAATCTCTAGCACTGAACATAGAGGATTCACCCATTATTATTTGCTGAGCTCAGAAAAACCAACTTTCATGGTCACAGAACAAATAGATATATCTACAGCTTTTGTGTTGTTCCAGAGAAGAAGGGAAAGAAAAGAGGTTTAACCCTGGTGCTACCTCAGTGGGATCCCTTGGAGGATGCAGGGAGCACTGGATACAAAAGCATTTAGATCGCTTTGGAGCAGTTAATCCTGGGCAGGCTGGGCACCTTTTGTTTCCAGGTCCTCTGTGGGTTTTTTTTCAGCTTGTCCTCTGCGCCTGATTGACTGCCCAATGGGTGCTAATTATCCAAATGTCGCTGCTGTCCTTTGACTGACTTGCCATGTATTGTGGGACAACTGTCATGCATTCTGTCATTGCAGATCATATTACAATATCATCATATGAAAATGGTCCCTCTCAGAAAAAAAAAGGCTTGTGTGATCCAGCAGATGCTGGGAGGATTGCAGGCTTTCCTATACATATAGGAAGGGATTGACATTCAGAGGTGTAGATTTCTGCATTTGCATCATAATAATATAGAATATGCCAGTATAATTCATAAAGCTGCTGGCAGAATGATGTGCAACCATTGTACAATGCAGATCTATTCACAGTAATTAAACACATACCTGTCTAATTAACGCCAGCACAATGCAAACAAACCAGAAGGGCGGGGGGGCTCACAGTACACCTGAGCCTTCATCTGTATGAAGTATATGGACCTTGGGTTGGTCTAACTAATATAATATTAATGTGTGGACAATATTTATAATGCTAATATTAATAAAACATTATTATTGCTATGACTAGAACTAACTTTTTTTGCATACAGCTATTAAATGAAATTACACTAGCTTTGTCGGTGTTCTTAATGGTCATAGATACAGATCTCCTGGGTATTGCTCAGTGACAAAGACATATCATGATAGTATTAATAATGAGAGTAGGAAGCTTACATTTGGGAAGTCTTGGAATGTAAAGAGCTTGTTATGCTCTGTGTACATTATAAATATAATGTCTTTAGTTTCATATCTCTATGTTTTTAAGTTCTGTTCAACAGGATGTAAAGTTTTATATTTAAATATGGAGTGGGACAATCTCTAAATAGCTTAGAAATAACCTTTGTCTGAACCAAATAGTTAAATAGATAAATAGTTTATCTATCTATCTATCTATCTATCTATCTATCTATCTATCTATCTATCTATCTATCTATCTATCTATCCATCCCTCTCTGTATCTATCTTTAGTCACACATCTCAATATATTTAAGTTCTCTTCAACAGGATCTAAATATGAAGTGGGACAATCTCTAAGAAGCTTAGAATGACCTTTACCCCCACGTGCCTGACCCAACACCTATTTAATCTAAAATAGTAGTCTAAAATCTATCTATCTTATATCTATCTATCTATCTTTAGTCACGCATCTCAACATATTTAAGTTCTGTTCAACATGATGTAAATTCCCCTATCTAAATATGAAGTGGGACCCTTTCTAAGAAGCTTAGAATGACCTGTTCCCCCACGTGCCTGACCCAACACCTATTTAATCTAAAATAGTAGTCTAAAATCTATCTATCTATCCACTTACCTTTCTATCATCCATCATGCTAAACAGCTGTGCAGAAAGAGAATGGGTTGTTAACTAAATAAATATAATGATTTACTAACATAGTACAGAGAAAGAATTGGAATATTACATAGGTAGATAGCCATATTGATAGAATATGTAATTATAAAATGGCTAATGATAGCTAATAGTTGATTGCTAGATATGAGAGATAAAGACAGACAGACAGACAGATAGATGTAGCAGACTGGTAGCTGATGTGATGAGTGATTGTCAGGAGGGAGGAGTAGAGGGATCTGTATATTTATTGTAGTGGTTTACATGCAGCATATCACACATCATATGCTATCACAGAACCTATTATTTTAAGGCTAATAATGATAATAGAGCACAGCCCATCCAGGCTGTTGTGAGATGGATGGAATGTGAGCAGCTATTCCCATTGTTAGGGTGATTTGCAACCCCTGATCCTTCTATAGAGGTTTCTTGCTGCTGTGTGTAGGATATTTTGTGGGACACCTAAGATGGAGGGGGAGGATAGGAATGAAATGTGTTAAGTGGGGCTTTAGCAATTAACCCCCCATTTCCCTGGCTACTTGTAGCTCTTGCTTTGGTTGCACAGTAATTGGATACTGTTGTAATAAAGAATGCGGATGTTTTAAGGTTTTCAGCAACACTTCTCTTACAAGAAAATCAACTGTAGACAGATTTCCAGCAGCAGGACCCCCTCCCCCTAAATACAGCTATAAAACCCAAACTGCTCTCCATCAATTGTGAGAGAGCTCTATGTCAGGGAATGTACTGTAATACTGTTATGGGGATAGATAGACGGATAATAGGTAGATAGAATTATTTATAGATTATAAATTCATTTTGTACTTTTCTGTGTAACTTTATTAATAGTTTTCCTAATATTAAGCTTTTGTATGCTCTGACCCAAAGAATACTGTGAAGTTTGAGTTGCACCCTACCACTGATTAGAGTCCACCAATCCCAATCACTATGTAATATCATCCACAACTTAGATGGAAATCCAAATAATCAGCAGAATTTTGTTTTTACTTGTTTTATTTGCCCATTATGTACTTCTATTAGATAACTAGGGAAGGTATAACACATAGGGCCACATGTATGAACCTGTTTAGGTCTAAAACTCCCTTTTTTGCCCACAGGTTACTATGGGCAAAAGAGTGAGTTTTAGACCTAAACAATTTCATACATGTGGCCCATATAATGTTGTGATATCCCAAGTAAACTTAACTCCTCTGCTTCTGCCCTTTAGCTGCCAGAAGTTAGTGTTGTTATTTTGACTTGTGCGGTAACATTATTAAATCGCAAATTTGAAACCTTATAATATTTTTTGAATGCAATGTAATTTGAAAATGGAAAGATCAGTTTGTAATATTTGTAGCTGACAATGTCCGGGCTATCATAAGTATTTTCAGGGCCTCATACAGCCAAAGCATCCGGGACCATTACCAGTTCTTACCTTAAACCGTATTGGAGAGCTCCTTTTTGGAAACAAAAACTTGATCTGGGCCACTGACAGGAGTGCCGCCAATACTGCCGTGATAGTGCCCCTGAACACTGTAATACTTCTCAGCATTTAAAAAGATAATGTATGTATTGTAAAAACTAATATAATCCAATTTACTCAGCAGCAAATTCAGATGGTCTGTAATATTAGACATAGCTCTGCTACACCTATATCTATCCTATATCAGTCTCAGCCACATGTTTCATCACTTTGCAGTAAGTACCTGGTATCCCACACCTTGTGATACATCCAGCAGAGGTCCCTGTAAATGTAGTTAATATTACTGTGCTATATTATCTGTGTCTATTTATGGCCGGCGCAGTCTTTGGGTACAATATGAATAAGAGATTCTTTCTATAGAAGAAGTGTACAGGTATCCTCCAGAGACAACAAGAACTGTAGATCTGATCTTGCTGTCAAAAAGCAAAGTGCCTCATGTGTTAGCAGCACATCAGTGCCTGGAAAGTGAAGAACACATCCACAGAGCATAAACAATGCACTTATCGTGAACACAAAGCATGAGGTCCTTACCCCACATCCCATCAGTTCTATATACATCATTGTCTCCCTCCTGGATATAGAGAGGAAGAGTGATCTGCCGCTTGTTACACCAGTGCTGGCAATGAATGGATTAGGCCCCATTTCCATGTGAGTAAAATGATTAATTACCCAGTGTCACTGGCTGATCTATGAAGACATAACACCACAGCAGACAATGTGCAGGCTGCCTCCAGCTACAACCATGTTTTAATTCCTGCTTTATTGTATGCTCTGCTATATATTAAGTCTTAATGACCGTATGAGACTTGGGAAACATATGACAGATCAATCACATCCTCCTCCTCACTTCTTTCCACTGATTCCTCTCTTTAACCCCTTACTTACCGTCGCTATCCCAGGTCCAGCCAACCCCAGCAGAGATGATCCTATTAACATGACACATACAGGGTTTAGCTGGTGATATGGATTGTGCACCAGGCTCCCAGCCTTGTGCCTTGTGCAAGGTCCCTTTGTTGGGCTTTAGTCACACTAGCTAGGCTGGGAGCTGGTATAGGCTCTGGGCTCCTAGTAGCTGGCAGATGGTATACTATAGCTGATTACTACACACAGGCGTTGGCTGGGGAGTCTCAGCATTTGTGGTTTGTTCACCTGTCATCTTATTGCAGAATAAGAGGTTGAGGGACCATCCCTGGACCTAGAGATGCTGTTCCTCAGCAATCGTAATGTAACCCTAGAAACAGGGGCTGGAGAGTAAACAGTCGGTGTAAAGATGTACAATATATATTCATTAGACAGAACCTTAGTTATGATAACCTAAAATATTTGTATTAATATTTGTTTCTAATTCCTTCCTGTGGTTGTAGGCATAGTTCCATGTGGTTTGGCATGTGTACACCCCAGTTTGTATGCTATTTCTGCCTATCTTTACCATCATTGTAATACATTAGAATGTTTTTCATCTTTCTTACTATATATTGTATATTTAGCAATTTGAACTTGTTTCCTAATATTGATTGTACTGAGATTATCAATAGTGGTGAATGTTGATGATGGTCACAAAATGCAGTTTACCCCCAAAATTCTGTTTTCTGTAATTCCACCTGGTCAAAAAGAGGTTAAGCATTTATTTCCTTTTGAGCAAAATCATAAAGACGCCAGAACAAATAGTCTTTGCTGCTCTGGTACAGGAGACTCCTCTGCATTGGGTTGGTCTGAGCAGATCCCACAGGCGCCAGATTAGGCAGCTACTTACAAATTCTGAAAGGTCCTTGTGTTTATAAGGAAATCTCCACAGGATAATGCGCTAGCACTCCTTCACCCACTCTCTATATACACACATGTACACACACGTGTACATAGATGTGTCAGTGAAAGGGTTAACTGTAGAGTAAGTGCAAGTATATATATGTTTGTGGGGAAGGAGTTAAATAAGGGGATAAAGTCCAAAATACATTAAGATTTTTATTTTAAAAAAATCAATATTTGTACACAGGTATATGTTTATTTTTTTTTATAAGCATAGAAGCGACCTTGTAATATAATTGTATTTATAAACCTAGCACGATTTTTTTTAAAATTTATTTGATCTCTCTCTCCTTTATTTCGCTCTCTCTCTATCAATCTTTCTATCTATTTGTCTGTCTGTCTATATATCCATCTTTCTTACTCATCTATCTATCTATCTATCTATCTATCTATCTATCTATCTATCTATCTATCTATCTATCCCTAACGCTCATATTTATCTTTAATCTATTATCTATCCATCCATCCATCTTTCTAACTCATATCTATCTTTCTCTCTTTTGAAATTTCATATCTATTTATCTATCTTTAATCTACTATCTATCTAATCTTTCTTTCTTACACTGATACCTATCTATTTATCTGTCTATCTTTAATCTATCATCTATTTAATCTTTTTTATCTATCTATCTATCTATCTATCTATCTATCTATCTATCTATCTATCACTCTCATATCTATCTTTCTGTATAGCTATCTGTGTTTAATGTCCACTTGTGCCTGTGTTGATGCATTATGTCAGAGGATCGTTAGCTGCTATGTTATATCATTGGATCTATTTCATGTATAACTAAATATTTCATACACCAAGTGGATGGGGAGGATATATATACACTATATACCCTGTGCTATGTCTCTGGTGGATTTGAAGACTGAACTGCCGAATTTGTTACACTAAATGTTTGGCTTTCTAATCAACAACTCTTTTTCTAATTGATCTATGTTAACCCTCCTGTTGCTGGAGAGCTGCCTCCAATTACATACATTCTGCAAAGCGCCTCTGGTATTGAAGGAGTTAACCTTTTCTCTCATCCCCTCCTCCTGTTTTTTTTTTTCTCTTGGATTTTTAAATTCCATCCACATTTCCAAAATGCTTTTGTATTCGAAGATAGACCTCATGTATTCTCATTGATAGTGAATGTGAAAGACATTGATACTTTACGAGACATGACAAGGGGGTCCCTTTTTAAACATTATTGAATGTGTTCTACCTTTATAACTATGGTTTACCCAACATAAGTCTTTTTTTTATATGAATAACCTTTTCAAAGTGCATGTTATTCAAATATACTGCACTGAACAAATATTGTGTAATAGCAGTAATAATAATAGTAATTGTTTTTTTAACAAAAACTCTATTTGTATTTATAACATGAAATTTCTTGCGATAATTGGTGCATCCTGTGTAAATGTCCTTGCAGTGTCTGCTGTTAGAAAGAATTTATGTTTCCAGAAAGTGAAGCTAAAAGAAAATCTAGAGCCCAAATCCCTTCCCACATGATGCTACGGGGTAGCATATTATAAAGGAGAGCAGAGCAGACCCTCTGCTGCATGCAAACTGCTGTGCCCCCCACCCCATACACACAGTGCTATCTATAATAAGCAGCCAGTGGCGGGCAGCAGCCAATGGGGAAGAGGCCTGTGATGACATCACAGGCCCTGTAGAAAAGGTGCAGAGCTCAGTGCACACAGGACTGCAGAACAGAAATAAAGAAGAGAGCTTCTCACTTTAAGGGATTACACCAAGTCCATGCAGAAGACCCTCCTCCCCCATTACTCATACTCAGCCCTGCCTGCAGGAAGATCCACAGGACCCACACACCACTCTCAAGTTGATTTGGGGAATTTAGTTGTGATCAATAAATAAGAAATCTCTATCTCCGCAAACTTCTGCTCCTTTTTGGAGGACTGAGTCAAAGATGTTGCTGATGATAACTGGATCCTGTCCCTTCTGCACTTTGAAAGGCCTAGATGTCTAACTGCATCTTTTTCATCTGATCTTTATAGTATTTAAAGCTATAGGACAGTTGTGCTTGTGACCACACTGAGAAGTCCGGCAAATCCAGAGGCCACCTGAGGATCACCTCCACCAGCAGCAGCGGCAATGTCCTCAAGGTTAGCCTTCTAGTTATCGGGATCATCACATGACATTCTTGAGGAAGGACACCTTCTTAGGACATTGACTTTTAACACCTGTGGGTTTTTGGTTTCACCGGCAAAGAACTGTCCCAAGAACCAGTCTGCTCCTCAGGGGGGACAGTCAATGCATGGCTTAGGACTCCAGTTTATGGAAGTAGGTTGCAACTACCACAGCATCTGTAAAGATTCCCACCACACGTGTTCTCTCCACGCTCCAGAGATGCTTTTCCACAGTCTGTCAGGGGGGGAGATGCATGGGGTCATCGACGAGATGGACAGAAGATCCAAAACTGAAGCCTCAGCCATCAGCTCTGCCATAGACAGAGGGGAGACTGAGACGGTAGGCAGCGGCTGGGATTCAAGTCTGGGGTGGGGAGAGGCCAGGGCTGCAGGCTGCAATGATATCAGATGAACGATTAAGAAAAGTAAAGCTGTTGTTACAACTCATAGCAATATTACTAGAAATATTTATAATAATGATAATAGATGCAATATTTATATCAATAATACAGATAATGTAAAATAGGAGGCAGAGCAGCAATTTCTATGTATAATGTACTATATAGTGTCAGAAAAAGTTCAGAGTGTTCTAGTTGTCATAATATGCTGCACCCTAAATACTAGTATATCGGTAAATATATGTACTATATCAACTTGCATTAAATAATATGATCCCATGTATTTGAAATTACATAAAAGTAAAACAGAACAAAAAAGCACAAATAGCCTTAATATTAAAACATATATAATTATAGATCAATTTGGAGCTAGCAAGAAAGATAAAAAAATTTTCTCTTGTAATTTATAGGTTGTATGGCAATGCAAATAAAAAAAAAATCAAAAATCAAACTAAACCTAAGCATTGCAGGTAATAAATAATATTAAAATGTTGTATACACAAGTTAGAAAAAATGTCTAAATATATATGTATGTATGTGTGTGTATATATATATATATATATATATATATATAGTTCCATAAATAATATATAAACCCAATATATGTTAGATATAAGAAATGCAAATTATTTGGGTATATATATATATTATATATATATATATATATGATATATATTACACACACACACATATATATATTTATATATATATATCTCAATGTATGTTCAGTGTGTATATATAGCTCTATATCGATATCTTGTTGGATGGATATAAAGATATAGATCTACAGTGCAATTTTAAAAAGAAATTGAGCAGAAATTATGTAATTTTTAAGTTTCTTAATTTTGACTTTTTTTTTTAAAAAAAAACAAAACATAATAATAGTATAAAATGTGCCCTGCCCAGTATTGTATTTAAATATTTTGTATTTAGATATTTTCTCCTATTTTTCTTTATTTTACCCAAACATGCCTGATGCAGAGAGATCTGTATTCCCAGTGCTGTGACTTTCCAGGAAATTGCTTATAAAATTATTAATAGTGAGTCCTATCCAGTGATCGGTATTTCCTGCGATTAGTCGGTGTCTCCGGTATAAAGTGAGTGACTCTTTCCTGTATCATTTACATGTGTAGAGAAGATGAATATAGATTAATAAAAATAGCAAGACAAAATAAGTATTAAAATGTTTTCTTTTAAATAAAATTTGGATTATTTATATTTTACTCTTTTTATTATAACGAAGCAATGAAATAAAAAAACAAATTAAAATTTTACAAAACGATAAACCTCTTTAGGTAGTTTCTTCAGCTCCTATATATCAACATTTTTAACAACTATCTGCTCTGCTATAGAGAGAGGAGAGACTGACATGGGAGGCAGAGGACGGGATTCAAGTCCGAGGTGGGGAGGGGCCCTGGACTGCAGGCTACAATTATATGAAATCAAAGATAAACGAAAAATAATAACTATTGTTACTACTAATCTTAATACTACTAGTAATAATAATGTTAATAAAAGATGCAGTGGTAATAATAATACCAATAAGGTAAAGCAGGAAGGAGAGCAGCAATGTCTTTTTTTTTTAATTTACTTATATATCTGCACAATACTAAAATCACATCATCAGGTTTTCAGTATCGTATTATAATTTACTATACCTAAAAGTCTAACATACATGTAAATAAATGATAAACAACATATACTGGATAGAAAGATTACATGTATATGTTTTTGCATAAAGCTTAAAAAACCAAAAAAAAAGAGATGAAAAAAGCTCAAATAATATTTATTAAAAAAGAAGAGAAAATATAATGGGATCAATTTTAAACTAAGACCAGAATTTAAAATTTGTATATATATTATTATTTTATTTATGGTTAAATCAGTTTTGTTAAGACTTGTTACATATTTTAATAACATATAGATAGATTTAAAAAGAAAAAAAAGATATCCAGTATTTAGATCTGTAATCATAACCATTAGTGACTAAATGTTCTGTCATGTAATTAAACATACATCCAAGTGAGAACAGATATTCAAAAATAACCTGACAGAAGAGGCAAAATAAGGAAATACATTCCTGGATGTATTTGTTTTAGGATTTATTTTGTCTATGTTAAAAGTAATTTAATTTTAATTCTTGAGAATAACCAAAGTGTGTATTTTGCAGACAATTATTAAGTAGATTATTAAAAATAAGAAAAGAATTAAAAAAAAAAATTAATATTTTTCTGCCCTGTACTTTAATAGGCCATTTTTTGTTTTCTTTTTGCCCAATAGTGCCCAATTTGTATAGAGTTTATATTCCCGGGGCTGTGACTTTCCAGGAAATTACCTATAAAATTATTAATAGTGAGTCTAGTGCAGTGATCAGAATGTCCTGCAATCAGTTTGTGTCTCCAGTGTAAAGTGAGTAACTCTTCTCCGTGTTATCTCCATGTGCACAGTAGATGGACATGGATTAATACATGGAAATTGATAGCAAGAGAAAAGCCTAATTATTTTAACAGTTTGCCAAAAATGAACATCTAGGTACCATCTGCAAAATTTTTGCTAGTTCTGAACATTTGAACTGTATACACATTTTCAACAAAAAAGTAGACAAGAACACAATGTAACATCTGTATAATACTCATAACTATATATTTTTATCTGTCTAAGAAGGCATAAATCTATCTAAATAAATTATATATATTATATAATATATATATATATATAAATATAATATATATAATAATATATATATAATATATATATATATATATAAATAAATAAAATGTGTGTGTAAAAAATATATACATATATATGTATAGATAGACAGATGTATAATCTATGTGTCTATAAATGTATCTATCTGTACTTAGATCTGTATATGTTTTTTACACATTAGATTGGGGCTAGAAGCCAAAAACATAATCATAGAATCAAATTGTATTCAACCCATTCAACTGCTTTACATTACTTTTGTTTTCTCTATTATTTACTGCTGCCTTATAGTATAGAAGATTGTTTTTTTATTGATTGCTATGCTATATTTTTTTCTATTCTTTGTGTAAAGGCTCATTTAAAGGTGCAAAGTTATTTTACATTACACATTGATTTTTGATTTGATTGTAAGCTGTTGGGGCTAATGTAAAGGATTGGGATGCATGCTGATACTCTTATATGGTCACTGTTGCTTATTGTATGGCAGGCTTTTTAGTGAATATATGGAAGGCTGTATGCTGATATTAATGTCTTCGTTTTCATCCCCCAGACGATGCCCTCCATTAGCAGTGACAGAGCTGCTCTGTGTGCCGGCTGTGGAGGGAAGATCTCGGATAGGTATTACCTCCTGGCAGTGGACAAACAGTGGCACATGCGTTGCTTGAAGTGTTGTGAATGTAAATTAAACCTGGAGTCTGAGCTCACCTGCTTCAGTAAAGATGGCAGCATCTACTGTAAAGAAGATTATTACAGGTATGAGTGCCATGAGTATGAGTGAAGGGTTAATATAAATGATTTATCAGTAATCTGATATAGTACAATCTCTGCTTCTCTCTGTACATAATTTAGCTCTGCTCTATGTGTTACTATAAACAAATAACTGTTATAATACTGAAATTAATAATACAGAGTATATAAATTACATACTTGTTACCATTGTACATGTCCCAAGCCACAATTATTTCATGGACCTTTTATTAATACCAACCTTTACTCCTACAATATTAAAAACAACAACTGTTCAACTTATAAAACCCAAACCCACACCAGGTTGTGATTATATCACTTTCTCTTACAATAATACTACTACCACTACCATAAACCACTAACATAATATTTCTACAATAAAACAAAATCCTCTGATTTCTTATAAATCTATTTTTTTCTTCAAAATGACATATTCTGAGAATGGGTTCCTGCTCTCCAGTTTAAAAATCTTGACAGACATCTCCCTGTAGCTCTGCTTCTGGGACCATTATGTGCAAGGGGTACAGTTGTACCTTCATTTTTCAGGATATACCTTATGTGGTATTATTGGCATTAGGTATGGTAAATAAAATGTTGCATATTGCCAAGTGTTATGTCCACTGATGATGGGTAGAACCTAGTGTGCTTCTAAAAGGAACACACATCCTAATGTAGATTGTTTATGTTGGCATTGCAGTCCCATGTAAGCAGCTACCTGAGACTCTGGAGAGCTGTAGAGATGACTGACAGATAAAGCTAAGACAAAATCCATACTCCATGTTACTATATGTCCAGATCCTCCATAGACATTACAAAGATGTGTGAATGACATTAGCAGCTATTTCTAAACACTTGTACATGGGGCCCTTTAAGTCCAGTGAAAGTTCTACTGTCCTGATTTAATTGGCTATAACTATGCCCTTGCTCTGTATTTGCAGGAGGTTTTCAGTCCAGAGATGTGCCAGATGTCACTTGGGGATCTCAGCCTCTGAGATGGTCATGAGAGCCAGGGACTTAGTCTACCACCTCAACTGCTTTACCTGCAACACTTGCAACAAAATGTTGACCACTGGGGATCATTTTGGGATGAAGGACAATCTGGTGTACTGCAGGCTACATTTTGAGACTTTAATCCAGGGAGAGTATCAAGTCCATTTCAATCACTCGGATGTGACATCAGGGAAGGGTTCAGGACTGGGGTCAGGGGCTACCTCCTTGGGTCTGCCTTATTACAATGGTGTGGGGACTGTGCAGAAGGGCAGGCCTAGGAAAAGGAAGAGTCCAGGGCCTGGTGCAGACCTGGCAGCCTACAATGCAGGTAAGCAGACGCAGCATTCTCATTTATTCCTAATGTTGTGTTTTCCTCTTGATTACACAAAACAGCTTCCATTTATTATATCTCAACTGATAATAATAGCCTGGCTGGGGATAATTATTTGCATCGAGTGCTATCAAGCTGGTAATTGCAGGCGCCAGGATCTTAGCATTTCTTCACTTCAGGTAGAAATGCAGTGAATGGTATTAAGGTAGAAGGGAATAGGCTTCTTCAAGGAGCTCATCTGATGTCTCAGTGGCTTAGAACTATCAGTGCTCTGTCTACCTAATAAAGTGTACAACCATATTGGACATAAGGATGAAGGGGGAATATGCAGGGTGCATAATTGGGGGTTAAAACAAACTAAAATGTAATATAACACACTAAGAGCATTATATTACTAGAGCTAGATATATATTAACCCTTCCATTGCGGTAAGGAACATGCATTTTGCTAGCTGGGGATTAAGCAGGTGTTGCAGGTGCTAGGCCTGAGTGGAGTGCTGGGTAATCAGATGTGAGTGGCAGTGCAGCTCCTGCATCAGGTTCCAGTCTGCACAGAAGCGCTCAATAAATAACAGAAATAGGCTGTGATTGCGGCTTTCCTGACTGTATTTGTGTTAATAATTACACCCAGTAACACAATTCTGGTCCCTGCTTTATACATCACCTCATAAAGAGCAGACCAATTTCCCCTCTAAAATCATACCCAGCAGCCTATGAGTCATGTATGATTATTAATTGTATGTTAGTGCATATGTGAACAGCTCATTATGAGATATAGATATCTACATATATTCCATGTGGGTAAAAGGAAATATCTTCTATGAAAAGTTCATTAGGAAAAAGAAGTGGATACATAAAACGTTACAATTGTAGTTTATAAAACATTGCTGTTGGCATTGGAAATACTGAACTCAGGTCTATTAGAACGGATATTATTATAATGGTAATAATTGTGGCTATTGTTAATAACTTGGGACCTGGTCCCACAAGAAATAGGACTTTTTTTTACTGGATTGTTTTAAATAAAGTCAATCAGATGAGTAGGAAACATACATGATAATGACTGGGCTCTTTATGGAGATTCAGCCAAAAATTCGGGGATTCCCGGTTTGCTCATCCCTAGTGTCAGTGAATAGTGATCTGGAAGTCTCAGTTCTTTTGTAGAGGTCTCCTGTAAATATGTGCAGCTACTGAACTATACAGATAACTTTGGCTGATGCGGAAGTGGTGGGTGTGTAATGTACTGATGAAATCGACTGCTTTCCAATTATAGTAGTTATTGTATTTTGGACTAGAATGACATTTTCTTTAAAATAAATGTATGCATTAAAAAAGATGAGTAGGTAACATAGATGGTTAGATAGATAGAATAAAAAACAGCCATAATATAGAAAGATAAATAAAAACAGATAATGCAGACATATTTGTATACTAGATAAAGACAGTCATAATATAGAAACAGAAAAGAAAAGAGATACAGTAGATAGAGATACATAAACAGATATATAGACAAATAAGTAGATAATGCAATAGCTCTATAGATAAAATATTGATACATAGACATATACATGGCTAAAGGGGTAATAGATGATACAACAAAGATATTTAGATAATACCGACAGATAAATAGAGAGTAACGAGATAGGCAAAATATATAAATAGAAAGGAAGATAGTCCTAGATAGCCATAGATAGATAGATAAGTAAGTAGACAACATAATATAGAATTGTAAGTACCGTAAACAAAAGACAATTTACAGATTTATAATAGTTATATAAACACATAAAACATAGGTAATGCTTAGTTTATAGATATATATGAAATAAATTATATAGCGATTATTTACAGAAAAAAGGAGATATGTAGACAAATGATTGAGAGAAAACACCAAAAATAATAGATTAATATCTATATTAACGTATAATATAGATAGATATACATATTAAGAGATAATATTTTTATCTGTAATTCATAGAGAGTAATAGTTTATACGTAGATGAATGATTTATATGTATAATACCTTGAGATTAATATTTTATACATGGATAATACTTAAAGATGGAAAGACGATGGACAATTGTTTGTGTGTGAAGTTCTAATAACCCAGCATTGTCTCCTTCCATACCCAGACCATGCAGATGTAATTATTTAGTCCATAATGTCACCTCTCAGGCGGAAATCTGCTTCTGTCAGAGACTTTTCAGATAAGTATTTGTGGTCCAGTTGGCACCAAAGGGGTTAACGTTTAACCATTTAGAGAACACAGCACTATCTGTTTTAATCCTGTTTAGTCCCTGTGTTCTTTGTTAAAGGGGTAAAGAGCAGCCATTGTGCCCCAATAACTGTGCAGGGTCCAGGAGATTTAGCTGGGGCAATTTGGATGTGGATGGATCTTGACAAGCAGAAAATAGCTCAGAAGGGAACTAGGACTTCAAAAAGCCTCTCTCCCTCTCCCTCTATGTGATCGGAATTCTCCCTCAGCTTCTAGTATAGGAGACTGATGGCTTTTTAGGTCAGTAAATCAAGGCCTGGAATAGTTCTCATACAGAAGCACCTGTAAAGTATAAAGTAGGATATACTACCTGTGACTGGTGCCAACACTTCTCACAGGCTGGGATCTTTTATTCCTGTTGGTCATGGTCTTCCTATAAAATGAAGGCACCCTAGTGTCCCTGTACAAGGTTGGCTGTGTGGGTCCTGGCAAAGAATGTGACCACAAATTGTTAATTCCAGGCCTCATTTGTAGGCTTCATACTAGATATAGGTCAGTTTATGGGGGACTGTGAATACTGTGATCCCTACTCGTGCATATGCGAATTTTAGTAGTAGTAGAAGTAATACTACTAGTTATGGCAGAAGTAGAAGTAATAACTATGGAAGTATAAATATAATAGTAGTTATGATTAATGATCTCAGCTATCATAGAATCCATATTAATAAAAGTAACAGAAACAATGATGTTCATGCTAGTTATTATAACATAAAAAAATGGATTCTCAGTATGATAATAATTAGCAATTGCATTAGTAAAATTAATGAAGTCAGTTATAATCATTAACATCATAATTGTAATAATAGTAGTAACAACTGTAGTAATATTAATGTCAAAAAGTCAGTAATAATAATTGAGATGATAGTAGCAGTAATAATGAATTTAGATTGTAGAAGTAACAATAGTAATAATAACAATAGTAATATCAATGAAGTCAGAAATAATAATTGAGTTTGTAGCAGCAATAATAGTAGTAATAGTAATATCAATGAAAATAATATTAATAGAGATTGTGGTAGTAAAATTAGTATCAAAACTAGTTTTAATGTAACATAGTAACAGGAGTAATGATGGTAATAAGAGTAGTAATAATATTAGTAATAAAAAGCAGCAGTTGCAGTAAAGTAATTGTAATAGTAGCAGCAGCAGTTGTAGTAGCAGTAATTATTATAGTAATAGTAGCAGAAGCAGTAGTGGTAATTACAGTAGTAGTGGTTCTATTAGTAGTAATAGTGCTTGTAATGTTACCATACTACTACTAATGATCTAATACTCGTTTTGCATGTTCCTGCATTGTGCTAGTGTAATGCACCATATAGTGTAGTACTGAGCACTGAGTTCCAGTCTGTATGTTGTTTGTTTAATAGGCTATTGACAAGCTGTTTACATAGCAATGCTACATGGAGAGCAGGGAGATTTCTAGCCTTCCCCCCTAGAGAGCAGTCTTTGGGGTGAATGCTGGGGCTGAATCCCTACATGAGGGCTTAATTCCCAGGGAAGAAAGAAAGTATATGAGTTGTACGGTGAAAGTTTATTGTGAGGGTGCTGTGCATTGTCCTGGGTTTAGTTTTCTCTGACTATTGTGAGTTTACTCCTTTCTTCAAGACAATGGGGGGTTTAATGTAAAAGGAAATGAGCTCCTGAGTGCTGACTCCATGATGGGGCTGCTCCTCCAGAGGAAGGTGTAAGCCTGGATGTTATCCTCATAGCTTCCATGTACAATGTAAAGTATATCACAGATTCTACATTCTTGGTGTCAAAATTCATTTATTTCCGTACTAGGATAGAAAGAGTTAATGGAGCTCTATGAAATGTACCTTAAAAAGAGGGATAATATAGCAACTAAGTATTGCATCTGGAATGTATACCCTGATCTATCTATCTATCTATCTATCTATCTATCTATCTATCTATCTATCTATCTATCTATCTATCTATCTATCTATCTATCCCATCCGAACACTAGATAATCTTTGTAGATAATATATAATAATATACTATAGTTCTATTATGACTAACTATAGTCATAAGAGTGTATTCAAGAATATAAACATTGTTCTATTTTGAAGCTTCTTATTTTACCAATTCCCAGTGAAAATTCATAATTACACAACGATTATGTTAGTCAGAAATCAGATACTCTGTTATTATTTTATCACATGAGGCTTCTGACACCCAGTAACGTAACGGAATAATTAACATAGTCAAATAATTGAGCGATGAGAGAAATTCTGAAAAATGAAATAAAATATTACACAAATGAACATAATGAACAAGGAACAGTCTTAACTATTATAAAGAATCGTTAATATGGAGAATTATGATAATATACTTAATCTGTATTAAATAAAATAAGTAATAAACACATTTAAAGTAAATATTACACAAATTGATAAGTAGAATTTATCAGTATATTGTAGAACTTGTAAATACTTGATATGAAAAGCCACTAAACCTTAAAAGTGAATATAATATAAAGTTACATTATATTAAACAAAATGTAATTTTTTATTTATTAAAAATCAATAAATAGGATTGAAAGGAGTAATTGAGCTTCTGTTATTTAAAAGCAGCCTGAAGTGACAATGCTTTAATGTTCTCCTGGTGATTGTGACTGCTTGAGAATTGCAGCTCTCCAGCTCCTCCTAGAGGCAGTTTTGCGTATGTGCAGTGCAAACAATTTCCGTGTCCATGGGGGTCGGAGGAAAAAAACAAAACGTAAATTGTAAAGCAAATCTTAAAGAATTAACAAACACACAAATCTGCAATTTTTAATGTAAATTAACATATTTTATTAACATAAATGTTATAAATATATTCCGCCCGTATAAATTTAATTAGGGCATATTAGTAGCAGAATTATTTTAATATTGGTTAATATTACATGAGTAACTTGTATTAATGATATGCTACTGATAAAGGAAGCACAATATACAGTGCACTGCACATACACAGGGACATAACTGGCATTTTGACTACATAGACACATTACAAAAAGCTTCATGGTGATAAACTTGAAGAGCAGTTGGTGTATCTGACTGCAACTCAATGTAAAAACATGTTATATTGTTATAAGCTTTTACTTATTAGGATTTTTTTTTATTTTCGGCACAATTGTATCATTGATACATGGCATGATATCATTTTGCATTTTTTTCATTCAGCTTTTTTTTCCATTCAGCTTTTTTTTCCTACCTGGTTCTTCTCTCTGGACCCAAAGAATGTGGATGGGCTTTGTCCACACTGAGTTTTTCTTTTCATTTTTGTGACTGGTGTGCATTTTTTTGCATCTTCTAAGAAAATGTATCCTCACTGAACTGACAGAATCAGATTTTTTTCTTTGTGTTTGCCTTCAAAAGAGATGAGTGGAATCTGTCCAGAAGGGGCATTTTGTTTTTTGTTTCTTAAAAGAATCAGAAGCATAAAGTGATCACATTTATTTGTGTAGGACATTAACTGATGATAAAGATCTAAAAAATAAAAAAGCAGAAACAAAAACCAGTCAGATAAACCTTAAACATGTACAAAAAGAATAGGCTTTACTAGTGTGCATAAGAATCAACTATTGTATAGCTGTGTTACCCTAGATGTCCTGCCTTGTGTAGATGTTTTTGGTAGGTTGATGTTGCATTTGCTTTAGGGTTGCTTCAATCTTGTGATTTTGAATTGTATTCAATAGCAGAAGTCATTTTGTTAATAACAATTTAAATTTTAAATAATAATAGTTTGTTTTAGTATGGCTTCTGTACACTTCACATCTATGTGGCCATTTGCTTTGGAGAGGCAGGAGTTAATATAATCTATGGCGTGCACTGTAAAATAGAATTAACATTTTCTCAGGGGAAGCATATCATTGCCACAACCCTGATTTCAGCTTGCGATGTAAATGGAATTAAATGATAATTTTTTACAAAAGCTGATAAGGAAAAGGTCTAAAACTAACTATAGTCCAAAATTCAGTTCTCTGAGTTCTTTGACATTTCTCAGCCCCTGAGAACTTTTCTTTGTACAATTCTTAACAAAAAAATATCAAAATTTAGTAATGTAAAAAAATCTTCTGTAATACACCTCTAGATTTTGCAGTTAATCTCCTGCATTTGTTAATTTGAGTTCCAATTTTTTTTAATTGTTTTTCTTTTCAGTCAAATCATTGTTTTACCTTTCCTTCTTTTTCTGTTTAACTGTATTTTATTAAGTTTTCAATAGGAAGAATAACATACAAATAAAGTAAGCCATCGATTTCATGTACCAAAACAACTGAAAATAGCAAATATATATATATATATATATATACACACACTATAATAATATATATATATATATATATACACAACATACATACACACACTATAACACACACACACACACACACATACACATAAACACACATATACACACATACACATACAATTTTACCCTTCCTTCTTAACATTTACTTTTTCCCCTCACAGGGTCTGCCTTCACCATGGGGTTGTCAATGGTCAGTTTAGATACAATTCCACTTGAACACATTGCACACTTTAATATAAGAGTTACTAATAATAAAATAATAATAACACTTTCCAAAATGATTCTAGCAAATATAATATATCAAAACGATATAAAAAGAAAATATATAGTAACATATAAAACACACTCAATTATCTATATAATGATTCCACTAACCCTTTCAAATACAAAAAAACAAACCAATGGATGATAAGGTAGTATGTATTTGACTCCATTAGGAAAACAATAAATTAAAAATAGAAAAAACTTTCATAGAGCAAAAAGTCAAATGCACAAAACATTTTAAGATATACTCATGGGAATTAAGTATTTGGTTCTAAATATTGGCAAATGAAATGAAATCCATCATGGTTGATTTCCATTGCCAACCTAAGCTAAGGCTAAATTTTAAAATGCATGGGTACGTTTTATTTCTTTTTTTAATTAATTCAAGCAGATTGGACTGATGTATAAGATATAAGTTTGCTTTGACAAGTGTATCCCTACATTATTTTGAAATAAAAATTATTTGGTGAATCCCATTAATTTCTATGCAACTTAAACTGATGACAAAATGCATTAGCTAAAGAAAGAGAAACAAAAACTCCCATGTGGACAGAGCCCATGTTGTGTTTTTGTATTCTGAAAATAGAATCAAATCCCAAAAAACTGATTGAAGTAGTATTTGCACAGAAAATACAAAAAATAAAATGTACAGTAAAAATACAAAGTGTACATGTACACCTAGTTTATCAGCATTTTAACTAGTTTTGGTTAAAGGACCTTAAGACATTTCATGCCTCTGTCCACAGTTATTTTTGTATTTTTTTTTAAAACTATATATTAAAAAGGAATAAATAAATAAAATAATCTAAAAAAATAGTTGAGCATTAATGGGTCCCATTCACTTCTATGAAATGTCAAGTGGTGACAAAGATATATAGATAACAAATGCTTTAAAAAAATGCTTGTGTGGACAAAATTGTTGTTACATATTTGGGATCTTATTTTATTTTTTTTAGAAAAGTTATTTCATAAATTAAGTATACAACATATAATATATAACATGCAATACAAGTATAATTTTTACAACGTAGTAGAAAATAAAGAAATGACGTTAGCATTCTGTTAGAGCAACATTCAGGTTTTTTATTTACATCTCTCCATGTTCATGATTTACTTTAAATTATTTCTTTACTTTAAAATAAATAACATTCTATAAAACCCCCTAAAATATTAAGTTAACTAGTAAAAAAATAAAATAATATCCCTTACATAAGATATAGTTAAGAAAAGCAGTCTAATATTAGCTTAGTTGTTTAGTTTGCATTAAACTGTTTGTTACTACTACTATACATACATAATCCAAATCTTTTAACTGTGTTTACTTTTCTTTTGATGTACAGATATAACAAATCCTGGTATTGGTGAGGAACATTTTTCCTAGTTTCCAAATGAATGCTTATTACATGATTTTTAATTAAGTGACGTCACAGTACATAACTGCTGCAAGGTTGAAAAATATTTAACTGTTCAATGACAAATTATAAAAATAAAATAAGAAAAGTAAAAAAAACCATGAATATTAAAAATATTGAAAATTAATTATTAAACAATTATTAATAATCAAAAATTGGAGTTATACCCAGTGCTTGAGATTCCACCCATAATGTTTGATTTCTAAAAATACTAGTGATTCATACATTTTACATCACTGTTTCCTGTACAACCATCTCAAGGTCATTGCAAGGAATCTATGTGTTTTCCCTCTTCACATAATATTAATATTATCCACAAATACTGCAATACATTATGCATGACCTTATCAGAGGCTATTTAATGAGTTAATTATATCTGTTCCCACAGTGGCAGACATAATGCAGTATCATTGCTGCCAAGCTGTCATTCTTTCACTATGACTTGTAATTAACTCTGCCACGTTTGATGGAAGTTTAATGGCTTGGCATGGCAGTTGAGTGACTCTGCAAGTTTTCAGACTGTAAACTTCCTTTTGTGTTTTTCTTTTTAAAACCTTAACTTGATGAGCATGTGAGTTTTACCTTTGCCTGTTTTCCTATTCAACAAAGGTATTAACACAATGCACTTATAGGTGTTATATGCCGGCTACATGCTATTTCATTTGTAGCCACTTTCTACTGTCCCTTACCTCTCTGACCCAAACCGATAGATGCATCCAGTTGTCATAACAGAAAATTGTTGAGTTCATGTATTATTGTATGTGGGTTCAAAGTGAAAATGGCACAAAATATGGTGGTCAGAATAGACTCCATATGAATGCATTATATCATATATACCCAAACTATTGTCCCACGTCACGTGTGGCTTTTTAGGTTTTCTAGGGGTGGGTACATACATATGCATTTGTTTAACTAGATTTATGCCCCATAAATAGCGATGTGCATTCTAATATGCATTAGACTTTATGTACCAACTGCCCAGTATTTCAAATTGCTACAAAATGTTTTAGAAATAGGTTTCATATCCCATTTCCAACTTTTTTCTACAATGATTGATACAAAAAAGTAAAAAAAAGTAAATTCTGTAGTCTATACACACGCACATTTAAATTGACTCATTTTAAAGCATCTAATTTCTAAATTTGAATATCTATCTATTTATCTATCTATTACACATCCATACATGGATAAATGCATACAGTATCAAGTAATAAAAACAGCAGAAACAATGGCGCTCATAATAGTGATTTTACAAAAGTATATTGAATATATGAATTCTATATAAGTAACAAGGATTATAGCGTTGATGGGATTTGTCACTATGGTAATAAAAGTATTAGCTAAAACAATAAAAGCAGCAATAATAAGCTCATTTTTTATTTTAGTAGCAGAATTTATTAGTAGTAGTTGTAGTAGGGATAATAGCACCAGTTAAAGTGTTAATATTAATACTTCTTATATAAGAAGTTGTTGTCATAGTGGTAATAGAAGCAGCAGCAGATGTAGTAATAAGAGTAGCAATAAAAAATAATAGTAGCGGTAGTTGTAGTAATAATGTTTGCATGCTACTTCTAATATATCTGCTAAACATCCTTTTACATGTTCTTGCATTGTGCTAGTGTAATGCACCATATAGTGTAGTACTGAGCACTGAGTTCCAGTCTGTATGTTGTTTGTTTAATAGGCTATTGACAAGCTGTTTACATAGCAATGCTACATGGAGAGCAGGGAGATTTCTAGCCTTCCCCCCTAGAGAGCAGTCTTTGGGGTGAATGCTGGGGCTGAATCCCTACATGAGGGCTTAATTCCCAGGGAAGAAAGAAAGTATATGGGTTGTATGGTGAAAGTTTATTGTGAGGGTGCTGTGCATTGTCCTGGGTTTAGTTTTCTCTGACTATTGTGAGTTTACTCCTTTCTTCAAGACAATGGGGGGTTTGATGTAAGAGGAAATGAGCTCCTGAGTGCTGACTCCATGATGGGGCTGCTCCTCCAGAGGAAGGTGTAAGCCTGGATGTTATCCTCATAGCTTCCATGTACAATGTAAAGTATATCACAAATTCTACATTCTTGGTGTCAAAATTCATTTCTTTCCGTACTAGGATAGAAAGCGTTAATGGAGCTCTATGAAATGTACCTTAAAAAGAGGGATAATATAGCAACTAAGTATTGTATTTGGAATGTATACCCTGATCTATCTATCTATCTATCTATCTATCTATCTATCTATCTATCTATCGATCTATCTATCTATCTATCTATCCAGAGGAAGGTGTAAGCCTGGACATTATCCTCATAGCTTCCATGTACAATGTACAGAATTTCACCAATTGTACATTCTTTGCGTCAAAATCTATTTCTCTCTGTGTCATGATGTAAAGGTTTAATGGAGCTCCATGAAATGTATTTCAAAAGGAAGAATAGTATAGCATCTATCTGTCTGTCTGTCTTGTTATCCCTTCTAATCTATCTATACACACAAAGACACACATTGACACAAAGGCCAGTTTGATAAGAGATGAATGAAAAAAGTTGTCCAGGATTTGGCAACAATGGCTGCTTTCTTCCACAATACCTGTCCACAGGTTGTGTGTGGCATTAAAACTTAGCCCCCACTTTATTAGAGATCAGCTGCAGTACCAGACACAACCTATGGACAGGTGTGATGCTGTTGCTGGAAGAAAGCAGACATGTTTTGGCAACCCTAGTCAACCCCTTTTACCAATATGTCATTGAGGTAAGTATTGGAGGAAACTTAAAGAAAACTCACCAAGCATTGATAGAAGTCATGGTATCACAGTGGTATATATCAAATAACAAACTCCGCTCTGCTACATAGACCAACTCCACCCTGGAACCTATAGATGTCGGAAGGACCTATAGATATTTATATGACTGACTCATACCTTTCTTGGTACCGTGATGAACTTTTGGTTCTGTATAAATCCCTAGAAAGTTGGCTCTTGAAAAAGGCTTATTTGATTTCATACACTCCTGTTTCACTTGTATTTAGACTTGATTGGTTTTACATGTGTTAAATATCTCCTCCTATTGCACCATAAAACTAAACCATGCATCCCACTCTTACATAAGCTAAACAATCCTAGGCAAACAGAGACACTGCTGCCCTAACATCGCCCTAACACCAATGATATTAAGATTTTATATTTGTATCATTGTATTATATATGTAGCAGGGGTGAGTTCCTGATTTCAGCTTCTGCTGTGTACTCTTATAATGCACTAAGCTAAGAAGGTTCAGTAGGTTCACTTTAGTTCCTATGTAAAACCATAGATAACACAACTCAGCCCTGCTACATCTATACATAGACCATATTACCATCTCCTGAATCCATTTGTATTATACTAAATTAACATGTACTCTCAGCCTCTGTCTGCTGAGACCTCTGCATATTATGTATTGCATTCAATATAATATTATAAAAACAAATTGTACAGCTAAAATGAATTTCAACACGTGCACTGTAGATGCAGCGGTGCTGAATGTGTCAATGTAGCAGAGCTGAGTATGTTCGTGTATCAATGCTGTTTACATTTGGCACAACATATGATATCATGGTGTGTTATCAGTGATTTTCCACAGAGCTGGAGGTAAACAGATTGAAATGACAAATTCATCCCCACTACGTCTGCAACCGCTGAACGTTTGTCATAGAAATTCTAGCTTGTTTCCCAAAGAGATTTACCCTGTTGCAGTCCTTCAAGAGATTCAACACTCAGACAAGAGGGATAAACCCAGTCTGCTGCACAATGTGCTTCATTGTATTACAAGTGCTGGACTTATTCTTTCTGTAGAGTAATTCCCAACCAAATACCAAAATAGGGAGAAAAGAAATCTTAACTCTTTGCTGTAAGAGTGGTCTATGTGCCCAGGTCTCATATACATCACTGACTGAGCAGATTCTAGAGCTGTGGCTTATTTTTAATACTTATACTGGTAACCAAGCAGATGCAGCAGAGCTTAGTTGGTTATTCTTTTTTTTATCTTTGGGACTATATGTACCTATATTCTTGGTACTGTAAAGTGTTGTGGAATATGATGGCGCTGTATAAAAAAAGATTATTATTACATAACCTGTGCACCAAGATAACACTGTAAAAGCTATGTCTACATAGCAATTTGAAAATGCCGCCCAAAATCCAACAGCATTTTCAAATTGTGGCACTGCGCCGCCATTTTTTAGCGCAAAAAGCGTCGGTTGGATTTCAGATTCCCAGCAGTCCAGTACATTGGGACTGCAGAAATCAGACATCGGTCTGGCGGAATATACAACATGTTCTATATTCCGTGGGACGGTTTTCGGTTTAGGAAAACCTCAGTAACAAAATCTGTGCTGTGTAGACTACAGCATGGATTTTCTGTTGAGGGCTACACAGCACTAGGTACGTCAGTTTTTACAGCGGATTCAAAATACTGAATTCACTGAAAAAACGACCAAAATCTTGTGCTGTGTAGACCTAGCCTAAGTTAATATATTAAGTTTTCCTTTCATCCTATAAACCATAGAAAATACATTGTGACGTCCGCCCCATGTAATATTCTGCTGAGTATAGTTTTATCACCTCTAGACAGTTTGATTTTTTTTGTTCCTGTTTGTCTTTGTTAGTGGTAGCAAAGAAGTAGCGTTAAGTAGTGTTAACCCTCCAACATGGTTGGGCCAACCGCTCTATCTGTATATAACCGCCTATTGTAGTGTTAACCATGGGTTATTTCAGATGAAACTCATATATGAAGAAAACATAATAAACACGGGTGTAGAAAAAGTTGGTATGAGCAGGGGCGTAACTATAACTCATAGGGCCCCATAGCAATTTGAGATGGCCCCCATTGCCTAATAACTGGAAACTGACAAGGGGGCACTCCCTTCCATCTGGAAAAAAAAACAAGTTTAATCTCTAGAGAAGACAAGCCTTCTCTACCAAAAGGACTGTGAATCTGTGGAATAGCCGCCCCAGGAGCAGATCACAGCAGGATCAGTTGAGGGCTTCAACAAAAGCTTAGATAACTACCTCCAACAAAATAATATTAATACTTATGTAGTCGTTAGACTGTAGATCCAGTTTGATCACGTTTTTGGATGAGGAGGAAAATATTCCTTTTGGTTCATGCCTTATAGATTCCATGTTCTGGATCAATAGGGGGAACAAAGTTTTAAAGTTACCTATATCTTTCTCTTACATCCACATGTTCTCCATATTATTGGCTAAACTTGAAAGGACTATATCTTTTTTTCAACCATACCAGCTATGTAATTATGAAAAAGTATAATTAGCAATAATTAAAAGGTATACATAACACCTCTGTGTATCCAAGAACCCCTATAGTAGTGCTGGATAGCATAAAGCCCCAAACTGGTTATTCCTTACAAAAAGATTCAGTGTTCTTGCACCTGAATGGATCCCCTATACTCTGAACTCTATAGCAGTTATTATGATTGCTATGGCTATAGATATACCCATGGGTATGGGACAAGGAGAAAAATTATCCCTCAACCCCATATGAGAAGATCAACACTATCAATAATAATTCCTTTCAGTTATTAACAGATTTAGCTATGGGGTCCTTTAAGAAACTGAAATGTCATAAAAAATATTAAAAATAAAAAAAAAAAAAGAATAATTGTTGAGAAAGAGAGTCCTCACGGCCAGGGTCCCCTCTGCTTCGGTTTCAGAGTGTCACTTAATGTTATTGTATTTGTCTTATATTATACATGTACTATATTGTCCAGTGTCCTGGAATTATTGGCGCTCTAAATTAATAAATAAATATATTTAATATATATATATTTTATATTTAGAGCGCCAATATTTCCAGGGCACTGGACAAGCCAAGGGGTTCAGGTACACAATATAGTACATGTATAATATAAGACAAATACAAAAAATTTATATTAATTTAGAGCGCCAATAATTCCAGGGTACTGGACAAGCCAAGGGGTCCAGGGACACAATATAGTACATGTATAATGTAAGACAAATACAAAAAATATATATTCATTTAGAGCGCCAATAATTCCAGGGAACTGGACAAGCCAAGGGGTCCAGGGACACAATATAGTACATGTATAATGTAAGACAAATACAAAAAATATATATTCATTTAGAGCGCCAATAATTCCAGGGTACTGGACAAGCCAAGGGGTTCAGGTACACAATATAGTACATGTATAATATAAGATATATGCATTGCGACCTCCAAAAGTAGCAGTGCTGAGTTTGTCATTTTGTACAACTCTTGGAAGAAATACCATGTTTTTTTTTTTATCATACATTATTTTAAAGTACATGTGTGAACGCAGCATTCTTTCCTGCTCTGACATGACAAAATCATTAGTTTAAGCAGCAGATTCTTTGGAGTTTATTCCACAGAATAGTTTGGGAGTGAACACCCCTCTCTCTGCATTGCGAAATGAAATGATTTGGCGTAGGCCTGTGCCAGAGTACTTTGCAAGCAATCAACAGATTTCATGTGTCACTATTACAATAACAAGTTTTGCTGTCCTTTGGAGACAAGTCAGTTAGTTTTGGCTGCGGCTAAAGCTAGCTTTATTTTCAAAAGCAATTGATTTTTTTCAAAGCCAGACCAAAGAACTGCTGAAAATTGAAACCAGTTTCTAAACCACATAGACTTGGGTCTCCAGATCCTTCTCTTTAGGCTCTGTGTTCGAAGTCATCTTTAAAAATTAGAGTTAGAAAAAAGAAATAAAATGGAAAATTGCTTGGGACGAGTGAAGGCGGAAATGATTTTGTCGAAAATTTTCGAAAACATTTGTCTTAGACCACAACGAAAATTCCAAATGTGACATTAGTAATAGGAGCCTTCTTCAAAAGAATCATCTTTGATTAAGAATGGCTGCTACGAGCTTATGTAGTGGGTATCGAGCTACTTGTTTTCCTGTAGTCTGTGGAATGTGAAGTGATGAGATATTGGATGGCGTTTAAAGAGTTAAGTACATTGTTCATGGGAAATTGCCAGCTGCTAAACTGTCTGGCAGCCTATCAGATGGCATACCTTCAAATCCTGGTGGTTCTCTCTTCAGGAATACCCCTACCCTCCATATTTATTTCTATTCAGAATTCCTATCATCATAATCATTTGTCTTCTTTACCCTGTTTCCTGTATGCTTCTGTTACCTTCTTTTTAAAGGGGCTCTCCACTTTGGACATTCCTTAAGGGCATGTTCCCACGGCACGGGTTTTCGGACGGTTTTTCAGGCGGTTTGCGATTTTGCAGACCGCCTGAAAAACCGGCTGAAAATGAGCACAACAGGCATCTATGGAAAACCTGTGCAGCAGTCCCCACTGCACGGGTTTTCCGCCCGGCGGTTTTTCCGCCAATGGGCCGTCCGAAAAACATTGTACTTGCACATTCTTCTGTCTGGTTTTCGGACGGAATATGTGCATGTCAATGTGAACCGGTATTTGTCCATTGCCTTGTAAACGGGACCTAACAGTAAAAACAATCTTATAGCAATAAACTTATCACAAAAATCATCCCTGTCTGCTGAGACCTCCATCGATCAGCTGTAATCCACTAAGGGCCTCATTTATCAAACCTGTCTAGTTAAGAGATCTTTGTTGCCCATAGCAACCAATCAGAGGTCATCTTTCATTTTTTCAGAACAGTATAAGAAATAAAAGCTGAGCTCTGATTGTTTGCTATTGGCAACAAGGAAAGTTTTTTTGTTAGACAGTATTGATAAATTTGCCCCTTTGGACCTCATTTCTCAAAATTGTCTTCAATGCGCCATATTCATCATTCTGTTGGTGTATCTGGTGCAGGTTTAGGCTATGTCTATACTGCAGTGAACAAAAAACGACCTGAAAACCAAATCTTAAAAACGTTCATAAAACTGAGTTTTTTGTCCACTGCCTGTCAAAAGCAGCTGAAAAAACCTCAGTTTTTTACACGCTTTGCATTTTTTGACGCGTTTTTGCCGTGCTTTTTCTGCGTGTTGGTACTTTTTGGGTAAAAAAAAGCGGCAAAAAATGTCTGTTGCTTTACACAGACTCCAATAGTAAATCTTCTGCTCTGGCGTTTTTTGCAATTTTTCAAAACACGACCAGCAAATAAAAAGAGCAGAAAAAAGACATTCTGTGGAGACAACAGGACGTTTTACTATAGAAATCTATGGGACCTTTTTTCAGTCGCTTTTTTATAAAACGAAAACTGCTGAAAAAACGGATGATTTTCTGTGCAGTGGAGACAGGGCCTTAGACTTTAGTTGACTTACTTTATAGCATCATTGTGGCACAATTTTGACGCGCTGCATCGCGTGCTAAGATGCATCCCTTTTACTGAGACCAAGCCGCCTTTTGTCACAGAAGTGTTTAGAAATGTATATATAAATGTTTCAAAACCAGACACAGTCCCCAGAATAGAGATGAATCATCCCTTCAGTGTCTCAATGTACCCAGTGGAGTAGTCATGCACCATGGGCGACATGTATGTACAAGGGTTGCCCAGAAGTCTGGCATTTTTTCAGCCCCAGAACTAGCGCAGCCCTGTTCACTATGTTTATAATCAGCCGTACTCCAATATCAGGCACATTACAGAGCGTCCGCAGCATTTTGTAATGTGCCTGATTTCGGGGGGCATATAGGAGACATGCTGCACTAGAACCGTACAAAGATACACATAGCTTCAGTACGGCAAATCCAGGCGCATTACTGCTGGAACAGGTAGAGCACTTTAAAAGGGGTTTACCTGAGCCAGAAATGTCGCTTTGTAGCTAGAAAGCGGTAAATCTATGACCTGCAGTAGAACGGGTTCCTAGTTTCAGGCGCATTCTACACTACTAAAGCGCGTAATAAAATTGGTGCCCGGGTGCCAAAAATCATACATATTTTTAATAAACCACACAACGGGGTGAGATGAAACAGGAACTTTTCCGATATAGGCAAATGTATTGGATTGATCCTAATATTAGGGCCATGCCTTAGACCAATGAGTGCAACTATGTCACGTTTGGCAGGTTCCTAACTTTTGACTCACTTGTCTGAAAATTCCGATGCTCTCAAATCTGGCGTCAGGAATACCTTGCATAGTAAACTTAATGCGCCTTTTTAGGCATTACGCAAATCACGGCACTTTGCGTATCATTACTAGTGTATGTAATGCGCCTATCCTGGTGCATTGCGTAACGGAGGCGCATAACGTATAATTACCAGTGTATGTTATGCGCCTCAATAGGCGTATTGCGTTATGGAGGCGCACAGTGTATCATTGCTGCTATATGTAATGCGACTTTTTGGGCGCATTACAATGTGTCGTGCCCGGTGTATAATGCGCCAAGTTTTGGTGTACGACAGTTCATTTACATAGAGAATATGGCGTCAAAAGTGCACAAAATAGACCAAAAAAACGGCGCTTGCGTATTGGGACATGTCGCCCTTTATGTTTTCTTTACTAACAACTTGTCTATTTAGAGTCACAACAACCAATTTGAACAGTAGTCCATTGTCCGTCACTAGATTTTTGATTGGAGGGGTCCAATGCATTGAAACTTTACTAGAGAAATAATAAGAAAGCAAGAATGAGCTAGTAATGCACTTAGCTAGATCTGCCCTGCTAGGTTTCTACAGACAGAGTGTGTATCAAAACTACTGCTGACAAAAAGTGGAGCAACTGCACACACACCAAACAATCTGGTCGCTTTTCTAGGAGAAAAAAAATCTGAGATTTGATTGGTTGCTACATAGATGTGATGCTTTGGGCCTCATGTTTGAAGACTGTCTAGATCTAAGAGCGGCCATTTCAGTTCAAATATTGCTCTGAAAAAATGAAAGGGGCGCTCTGACTGGTCGCTATGGGCAACAAAGAAAATCTTAGACCTAGACAGTTTTCATACATGTGCCCCTTTTTGTCTTTGAGTACATGCAAATTAAAGGGGTTGTCTCACTACATTGATTCATCTTACCTCAGTCCTGTTTTCTTGGTTTCATTTTGAATTCAGGGGCGTGTTTACTGGCTTCCACTAGGCTGCAGTAGAAGCCTGGCCTGTAGCTATAGCAACCAGTGCTGGCAGCCTGTTAGGAGAGATCAAACAGGTCTGTAGCTATAGCAACCAGTGCTTGCAGCATATCAGGATACATCAAACAGGTCTGTAGCTATAGCAACCTGAGGAGCTGATGCAGCCCATACAAGAGGGGATATCTCGGAATAGGTAGGATACTGTTAATGGACACATATTGCAAAGTGACTTGTTTTTGCAATATCTTTAACGTAAAAAGCAATCCTTGTAGTGAGACAACCCCTTTAAGGGCGACATGTATGAACGGGGTTGCACCAGTTTTCTGGTGGACTTTTAGCTAAAAAACTGTCATAGCCCTGTCCGCCAGATGTATGAACAGTCGTACGCCAAAACTTGGCACAGTCTGGTGTAGACACAACACTTGTGAATGCGCCAAAATTTGACGCAAAATTGCCATACAAATCCATATCGTGCCTGAGACAAAGTTTGGCGCATAACAGTCTTTCATCCCTACACTTCTCTATAGTAGAACTGGTGTGTCGGCACCAAGTTTCATACATTGCGCCCTACGTCTTAACTGTCTTAGAAGTCTATTTAACATGGGCCTGGTCAATGGGACCACTACCTTGAATGGAAGGCTTTGGTTAGCCTACATAATTGGCAAAAACCTCATACCCCTTTCAAGCAATCAGATTCCAGATTTCATTCTTCCTGAGTAGTTTAAGAAATGAAAACTGCAATCTGATTGGTTGTCATGGGCAACAAGGCTGTTTTTTTTTATTTTTATTAGATAGCTTTGATAAATAAGCCGTAGCCAAATTGATGGTTGTCAAGTTACCTCTATCTTTTTACCTCTTTCCCACTTTGGAAATGTTTATGTTGGTTCAAGCAGCAGAGCCGAATTTGTCATTTGGTACAAATCACTGTGATATTACACTAACATTAATATGTAAACTGCTACATATTCAGCTCTACTACATCTGTACATAACTCGACCACCTCATTGCATTTTTTTCCTTTTCTTTTATCATTTCTTTGCATTTGTGAAGAAACTGTTATAGCAGCAATATACATCCTGTAATCTTACTAACAAGTTGTATCAATTTGGACTTTAATCTATAGATGCATTTCCACACAGTAATGCCACATCACTGCTCTGATTTGGCAGGTTGGTCCTAACTAGCATAAAACGCTTTTGGCACTGGCATAGAGAATGAAAAGATTATTCTGCATCATGCTGGAGAGCTATGCCGGTAGCATTTACATATCACACTATAGGATCTTTTTACAACGTGAAACAGCTCCTTCTCAAGTATGCAGCGTTCCCTGTCTCTGTTGGTGTTACCTCTGCAGTAATGACGTTGCCCCATTTCTTTTGCATAATTCAAAGAACAATGAGATTCGTTGCTCCAAGAAATGATAATGATGTACAGATCTTACTAGTCCAGCGTCCTAGATACCAAGCTAGAAATTTGCAGTGATAGTACTGAAACATGCCTACCCCTAAAGTACTAGTCACAATAAGAGCCATTTACTACTTTTTTATATAAAGAGTTAATATAGATAATATTCTACAACATTATTTCAGGGAATACTATATTTTTACTTATACATTCAATATATGCTCTCATCTGTCTATCTTTCTATTTATTGTTCTTTGTATTAATCTATCTTTCATCAATTACTTTCAAACCAATCTAATATAGTAATATAAATTTTGTAGCTCACCAATTACTATATGTATTTATTTATCTGTGTCTTATCTATCAATTTCTCTCTTATGTCTATTTATCTATCCTATATATCTATTTGTCTAGCTATCTAGAATGTCTGTCTGTCTTTCTCACATCTATGAATCTATCTTATATCTATTTACTTGTTTATTATCTATCTATCTGTCTAGCTATCTAGAATGTCTATCTGGCTGTCTTTCTCACATCTATCTATCTATCTATCTATCTATCTATCTATCTATCTGTCTGTCCATCTCTAATGTCTATCTGTCTGTCTTTCGCACATCTCTGAATCTATCTTATATCGATTTACTTGTCTATTTTCTATCTATCTATCTATCTATCTATCTATCTATCTATCTATCTATCTATCTATCTCATATGTATCTGTCTGTCTCTCTATCTAACTATCTATCTATCTACATGTCTGTTTATCTCACATTTATCTAAAAATATATCCATCTAGCTATCCTATATCTATGTACTTGTCTTTCTCTTACATATCTACCTGTCTGTCTATCTATCTATCTATCTATCTATTTACTTGTCAATTTTCTATCTATCTATCTCTGTCTCTCTGTCTGACCATCTCTAATGTCTATCTGTCTGTCTTTCTCACATCTCTGAATCTATCTATCTTATCTCTATTTACTTGTCTATTTTCTATCTATCTATCTATCTCATATGTATCTGTCTGTCTATCTATCTCATATGTATCTGTCTGTCTCTCTAGCTATCTATCTACATGTCTGTCTATCTTACATTTATCTAAAAATATATCCATCTAGCTATCCTATATCTATGTACTTGTCTTTCTCTTTCATATCTACCTAGTCTATCTATTTATCAATCAATCAATCAATCAATCAACACATAGATACATAGCTCATAGGGTGTTGGTGAAGTCAAACTTAGTCCAGAGTTTGCACTCAAACTACATGCATGGACTGTGACGCATCAGAATAAAGAATTTTGGTTTTCACTGTCTACAATTGGGAGTGGTGTGAAATTCCCTTTGTCCATCTATCTATTGTAAAATGTTTATGATAAAACTTTAATCAATTAATTTCAAACCAGTTTCATATAGTAGTTAACTTTTGTAACTCATCAATAATTCCATTGTACACGTTAAGAGTTAAAAGGTAGACGCATTGTATAGTTAGTGGTCAGATTAGTATTGTCTATGGGGTTAATCTTTATAAGGTAATCCCCCTCCAACCAGTATACCTAATTGTGTATCTAGGGGGATACTTGTAAAGTACGTTATAAATGGTAACCATAGAAATCATATAAACTAAACATGCAGTAAAAAATAAAAATGGATTGTAAATATTAGTCAACACTAGTTGCAGGAAGTTCCTCAACCCTAAGTGAAGGGTAAAAAGTTGGGATGACAATCTGGAGTTCAATTTTGAAGGTCTTTTTAGTTTTAATGCATTTGGGTTTTCCATACTGTGGGGTGCTGCCTTTGCCTCGTTAGGGTAATGATTATCCAATATTAACTTTAACGATACAGGATCTGAAAATTGTTGAAATTACACTGTTTTTGTGAATTTTATTATCCTTTAAAGGTGTTTTAAAGTCTGGGATTTTGCATTGTTCATGATTTTCCACTGTTGTGGTTTACAGTACTCCCTGGATATGTACTGGCATAGTTAGTTTGATTACTATGGCCACATGTTATTTATTTCTCATGTGTCACAGGTGGATGTACTGAAGCGTATGCAGATAATTAGTCAACCACATTTTCCCAAGATTTTCTCTTAGACTTATCACAGCACAGTTTATTTAGATGCCCAGTTCACGTTAGGGATACAATCAATTGTGAGGGAACTACAGAATTGTTTTGTAACAGCAGTTAATAATATCCCCTCTCTTGTTTTTGCTAGCTCTAAGCTGCAATGAAAATGATGGAGACCACATGGACAGAGACCAACAGTACACCCCCAACCAGAAAACCAAACGCATGAGGACCTCTTTCAAACACCATCAGCTGCGGACAATGAAATCATACTTTGCTATTAACCACAATCCAGATGCCAAGGACTTAAAGCAACTAGCACAGAAGACAGGCTTAACCAAAAGAGTTTTACAGGTATATATAAAAGATGCATAAAAAAACAGTATATGTAACTTATATACAAAAACATAACAAATGACTGTAGAAAAATAACAAATATTTCATATATTATGTTAACCAGTGTTAAATTCGAAATTTCCATCATCTTGTGTACAATAACGAAGGTGGGAGCTACACAGGAGTCCTATTTGAATGTGTCTAGTCAGTACTGATATTGTACAATGTACTCTATTGGATCTACTGAATTTTTTCTTATTAGGTTTCCTTCTCCCATCAACCCAGTTAAATCACATCTTTAATGGTACTACGTTGGTTATTTATGCCTAGAGGTAATTTGTAGCAAGGAAATTTGAAGCCGAGATCTAAATATTTTTTCTCTTGACTCTAGGTATGGTTTCAAAATGCACGAGCCAAATTTAGAAGGACCCTTCTGCGACAAGAAAATAATGGTGTGGACAAAACATCAGATTCTACTCTCCAAGCCGGGACTCCATCAGGACCAGCCTCTGAAATTTCAAATGCCTCAATGAGTCCCTCCACCACCCCAACCACATTAACAGACTTAACTAACCCCACCATGCCAACTGTGACCTCCGTACTGACTTCTGTGCCTGGCAGCTTGGACGTACGTGAATCTCGAAGCCCTCCACAGACAACACTCACAAATCTCTTCTGATGACTCTTTGAAAGTTTCTTTAAAGAAAAAAATATTTTTAGTCGATTTCCAAGTGTATTTTAATAGAGACTTTGTTCAATGAATAATTTACATTTTTTGGTGGACGGTCTTGAAGAAGAGTTCATTGTACTGGTGTTTTGATAAACTGAAGGATTGCTTGGAAGATGTATCTGCAACACAACATTTGTGTAACTATACAGTTTCGTGGACTAAACAAGGGAAAGAACCATTAATTTAAGTTGGCTGAATCTTCTGTATTCTCAAAGACTGTTACGTGCCTTATATACTGTCTTATCAACATACATTTTCTCTCTGTATATTTATGACCAGAACAAAATTGTTAAAAGTTTGTTACTTTTCAATTAGTCCTAAAAGAAAAGTTACTTTGTTTTAGACATTTTGGACAGAACTTTGCTCTGACTGCGTAGTGTAAAATTTCAGAATTTATAGTGGTGGTTTCTGTAAAGACTTGCAAAGTTTGCACTGGTACCAATATCCAGACGGGTTTTTTCAGGGACAACTTTTGTCAGTTGGAAGGAGGTTTTCATAGAGCTCTTCGAATTTTGAGGTGTGAAATGCATCTTACAACATCTAAGAAGGCTTTTCTATGATGTCCTAGTCAGTGGTTTGACCCCCGTCTGCTTCCAGTCCAGTCAATTAGCTTGTCTAACATGCAGGGTTTATGACAGAAGGAAGTTGGCTAGTTGAAAAGAGGACTTAAACATGAACACCGATAAAAGAGAACAAATTAACAAAACATAATTGAAGGCCCAATGAAAGTAAGTCTGCCCGCCATTGTTGGAAGCTCACTTATTTTGCTTTAAAACTTAATTGTTCACTGTGAAAACTGTTTTCTAATTTGATTAAATTAAGTTACATTTTGAAGTTACTAAAATATTTTACAAGCCACCATACAGTATTAGTGTTTACATAAATTTCAGACTAGAGTTGGAAAAAGTCTTTTCATGAATTTGGAAAGTGGGGACATGACTCCAAGAAAGCTAATCTCCAAACCACGACAACACCAACCCTTCGAGAATCCACTGAAGTGTCCCTTACAACCAATATCAATGACCTCTACACTAATTAATTTCAGATTAAAAGTTTTCCTGGTTTTCCCTCCATGAGGCCTTGATTAGGAAACCATATTTTAGATAGAAAAACATCATATTGTCTATATCACTCATTAAGTAACATTATGGGCTAAATCACAATGCAATAGTTGTATCTTTGACTAAACTTGTCCGACTTACTTCGCAAGCTATGTAATACAGAAAATTGCACTTGGTCATTTTACAGCACTTTTAAGACTACGTGACCTGTTAATTCACTACATCATGTTTCCAACTCCTAACAAATTCAGTATATCGGTCTATAAAAACCCCATGTAGCTTCCTTGAATGCAGATGAAGAAATTAAGAAAGGCACATGATACCACTCCTCAACTTAAAACATATCCCATTCAGTGCCACGTCTGCCTGAAACACTTTGGAATATGTTACAGGCCAACTCCGACTCTAAGAGTCTCCAGAAGTATTTAGAAATTATGCCCTTTAAGACTAAACTCCTAGTTAGTGTTCATTAATAATATTGAGAAAGCCAATTCAAACCAACCTTGTATAAATTGATGACCTGTGTGTAATTTTTTGTAAAGTTTTGTTTGGTCTCTAAATAAAGGTATAAAGCAGGAAAAATATACTAATAAACAAAAGCTGCTTCATTTATTTTGTTTTGGGCCCATTCCATTTCTTAGCACAGAGGTACTCAGATTTGGCTTCCCTTCAGATGTTGATCTATCATCTCCATTAAAATTGTTTACCACCTGATTGGCAAGTGGTTCAATAAGACATGGTGGGGGCTGTAGACCAACAACGGTGTGAGCCAAGACTACAGTACAGCTGCTTTAGAATATTGTGAAAATTTTCCCCTATTTGTAATGTTGGTTAAGGTCAGAACAATTCTGAGATGTTGTTGCATCTTTTGGATGGATAACTTTACCTCAGCAATGCGTAATTTTTAAGATAGAATGGACGTATGCCTTTTTGTTCTTGTTTAATACAGAAACGTTAGTGTTCTTGATATGAAGAATAAATTTTGTCCGTGACATAATTCATTGTTGCAAAGAAGTGGATTTTCTATTACTTTACCCATCTTCATATTATTTTACAAAACTCGTCACTTAAACAAAATAATGCTAGAAAACAACTGGTCTTTAGATTTGTTGGGTTGCTCAAAATTAGGAGAAATGTGACATATGTTTCTCTAATAGGTATCAACCTAAAAGTTTAAAAATTAGCAGTATCAGAAATCTCTTAAAGACATAGGAGTAACTATAGCTGTAGCGGCAATAGTAGCTGCTCGGGGGTCCAGAGGTTGTGCAAGACCATTGCACCTCTCGGTAGGGAATATCAAGTTTGTGGCTTTATGCTATCTAGAACTACTATATGGGTTCTATGGTATATGATGCTATCATACCTTAAATTATTGCTACATTTGCTGGTGCTTCAGTTTTCTGGTAAGATGCCCATCTCATTTTGCTATGGAGACCTATAAATTTTAGTACACTCCTTAATGGAATTGTCTGTTGAAAGGATCACCCGAAGATGAACTGATTATTGGAATGCTGGTTCCCACACATTGGTAATCTGTGTACATTTTCTATGCAATGCCACCACAGGGGAAATTGAACATTGCACATTGCCCATTGAAATCAATGTGCTGTCCATATAAGGCATAGATGTTCTGGGTCCTCCAGAGAGGAACTTTACAGTATTGCTCTACTTTGGCTAATAGATGAGGGTCCTGAACTAAAGACTTCCTATTAATAACTCAGAATTCTCTAAAAGAGTATTTGAAAATGGATTTTCTATATTAAATAACCCCTTTACACTTTAACGACCGCCCACCGTTTTTTGAACGTGGGTGGGGCAGGTTGTCTTTCTGCAGCGACATCTGGTCTTTAAGGCCTTTTCAAGCCTGAAGTTTAAGGGGTTAAGCAAGCATAGTTATAACCCTGAATGTTAAATCTTCATCATGCTCTGTGTTGGGTACAGAATCAGTTTTCTTTAGTATGCAATTTATCAGCATTTTAAAAAATAGTGTAATCACTGAAAATGCTTGTCTGATACTGCTAAAAGCACCAGGGGCACTAATTGCACATATAGCCATTCCATAGGAAATCAAACTTTACCACAGGTAATTGTCTGTAGGTGACTCGTGGGCCAGTTTGGAGCACTCTGGTTCCAAAATCATCAAATATCATTGCTGATTTAAGAAAAATTACAGTTATATAATATATTAAAATAGAACCTCTTTACTGCTACTTGCAAAATGAAATTGGTATTTCAAGTTTTATACTTTTTATGAATAATATGTATTCCCCATTGTTACATAGTACGGTTGGAAAAAGACACGTGTCCAACATGTTCAACCAAGGGTGGGGAAAAAGTGGGCGAAGGGAGGAAGACAAGGATTTTAAGCCCAGCCTCCCCACTGGTTAATGCCCTGAAACCCACAAGGCAAGAACCAATCTGCTCCAGTGGAGACCATATCTCTAACCCCAGAGCCGCCACCAGCCAGGATTCAGAATTTTACATGGTTATGTACTTATTAATATTCTTCAGTTTCAGGTAGTTATCTAAGCTTTTCTTGAAACTCCCAACTGTACCTGCTGTGACCAGCTCCTCAGGAAGGCTATTCCACAGATTTACAGTTCTCGCAGTGAAGAACGCTTTTCTCCTCTGGAGATTGAATACTTTTCTCACTAGCCGAAGGCAATGTCCTCTTGTCTTTTGAGGGGGCTTTACATGAAATAATATTTCCCCATACTTTTTGTAGGGACCATTTATATATTTATATAAATTAATCATGTCCCTCCCTCCCCCCGAAGCCGTCTTTTCTCAAGAATAAATAAGTTCAAGTCTACTAACCTCTCCTCATAACTAAGATCCTCTATTCCTCTTATTGTTGATTAATACAAGTGGCTATATCGGTTTAAAAGCTAGGGAATGTTTTTTTTCCAGAAAACATGCCACCCTTGTTCATGGACTGTATTTGGTATTACAATTCTGCTCCATTCAGTTCAATTTGAATGCAGATGTTGGCCTTTTAAAGGTATTTAATATATAGTCTGTCAGTTCACTTGAATGGGACTGAATTGCAATAAAAGACTCTGTCTGTAGACAAGTGTCACGGTTTCCGAAGAAAAAAGCAGATCCTGTAGGTCTTCTCTTGGATAACTACTTTAACTCCTTAGAACTTGATTTCTGAAACATGATACATAGAAAGTTGCTTATTGGGATTCATACTTTGCCTATTGATTATTCATATCATATGGTTCCCTTTGCCTTCCTTCTATGCACATTTGTCTTCTGTCTTTTTAGATCTGTTTCCTAATAGCTGCAGGCATTTTTCATAAACTATCATTTTCATGTTTTTGATGCAGTTACATTTTTGAATTCATTGTCTTAGCTTGGTTTAAGACGAAAAGTATGTCTGTCATTTAATATGTATTTAATGCATTTGCTTCAGACCCACTTCAGTTTTTCAGTGTGAATGCAAACATTACATACATTGTGGATCTGAATAAGGTTTTAGAATAAGGCTGTAATCCGATGCTTTTCAGTGCATATAGCCTGTGTTGAGAAACCTGCTTTGTATAACAGATACTTCACATGTTTGCTGTGTTGGCCATAGATTTATGAAAGCTGGGAAGGGATATGACAAGAGAGCAGAAGAAGAAAATAGGACAGGAATGAAAAACGCCAAATAATTTGAGACACTCGACTCAATGCTATATTCACAGTTTAGGATCTCACATATTCTACCAATATTCACTATATTTATATTTTAGGATCTCTATCAATATGAGTATTTTTTTTTTAACCATCCCACTCAAATCTAGAAGTTGCTGACTTAACTGACTGTAAAACAGTAAGACTTAGGTAACTATTCTTTACTGATAAGGTGGAATGTAAGAATTGAGGGTATTATATTGGCAAACATCACAGATACCTTGCTTATATATTCAGGTCTGAACAATTAAGGTACCACCATACTACTACTGCTTAAACATTATTAGTCATTTCAAAATGATCAGATGACACCCATACAAAGCATGGTTATGGGTATCCAAAACCTAAATAAAAGGCAGCACTTAGGCCATGTTCACACGGCTTTTTCTGGGACGTAATTCAGTCCGTAATTACGCGCCGAAGTGCGCCAATTATGGGCTGAATCCGTCCCAGTAACTACGGTAATGCACAGTTCTCATAGAGAACTATGCATTACGTCTCCTCTCCCTGCTCGACGAATACGCGGAGGGGGGAGATAATTGACATGTCACTTTCTAGCGGCGTATACGCGCCGCTTGAATTGACTTTCTATGGGCCGGCGATGTGCCGGCCCCCGCTCGCTCCCCCGCTCCCGCCCCCGGCCACACGGCGTAATTGCGGGGCGGCGTAATTGTTAAGCCGTGTGAACATAGCCTAACAGTGCCAAGCCTAAACGGTAACAATGTTTTGAACTTTTGACTTTCAGGCTCCATATCTGACTATCCACAGCTTTGAACGTGAGGCTACCATCATTTTGTAGACAATCATCTTGGCTATCTCATACATGAATTTGACTTGCAACTACTTAGCATATGCTTAGTTATGCAGATTCTTGTCATGTAATGTAACTGCATTGTTAGCGTTTTGCTCCTAAAAATCTAGACTTTAATTTTTATTATTTTGTTAGCATTTTATAAATCCACTTTTGTCTTTCAACACTGCCTGAATCTTTCTGGGCATGATCTCAATCAGATTCAAGCATGTCTCGATCGGATGCCAGGTCTCGTTTACACATTCCTAATGGTGCATACTGGTCAGCTCATTTGGGTATCAATACAGTTTTTCTTCAACTCTACTCACATGTATTTGATTGGGTTAAGGTCTGGGGACTGTGGTGCCAATCCAGCACCTCTTCTTCATTGTCATTGAACAATTTATTCGCCAATCTTGATGTATACTTCATGTCATTGTCCTGCTGGAACACTATGTTGTCCTTTTAATACCCATAGTATTCGAGTGTGCTAAGTAACTCCTCTTGTAGGACACTCACATATAGCTCAGCATTGAGATCAACATCAATCCTGGTCAAGCATCTAATGTCTTTGGCTGTAAAACAACCCCATATCATCAGACTTCCTCCACTGAACCTGACAGTTCCTTCAATTTCTAGAACCATTTGTCCCCTTTTCCCTTGATTCCTTCAGACCCATTTGCACCCATCAGAGCCCGGTCTATTGACTTTCATCTCAACTCTTCGAATTACATGTTTCCAAACTTCTACTGTCCACTTTTCAGACGTTTTTGTAAACTTGAGCCAATGCTGCTTATGATGTTATTAAAGTCGAGGTTTCTTCACCTTTTTTCGGGCCACCATTCCAGACTTGTATAATGTGTGTCACGTGGTGCTTGCATGGATGTCTGTGATCTCACTCTTATGAAGCATACGAGCCACCCCTATTGCAGTGTTTCTTGTACCAGAACTGATAGACCTTGTGATGAGCGACTTGTTGACTCTTACATTTTACCTGAATGTCCAACTCCTAGCTTTGGAATGAATGGACGGACTTCTTTCCACATTCTATCCAGCTGTTATGGCATCTCTATAATGTAGTTTGACAATTTTCTTGGGCCAGAGACGCTATCGATGAGCCGGATGATGCGGTTTCTCTTTACTTGTGAAATCTTCTTCATGGCTACCCCTCAATTCGAACCAATGACCTTTTGCTTGGGAATTAATCTAATAACACACTGAGCTACTAGGGAATGTGAGAACAGGCTGTAATTTGTAGTTTACAATAAAAAAGATTGTTCCACCACAAAACAGTAACAATGCCGTTACATGACAAGAATCTGCATAACTAAGCATATGCTAAATAGTTGCAAGTCAAATTTATGCATGAAATAGCCAAGATGATTGTCTATAAAAATGATGGTAGTCTCACATTCAAAGCTATAGTGGATGGAGAGATATGGAGCCTGAAAATCACAAGGTCAAATCATTATTACCCTCATGCTTGGCACTGTGTGTAGGTGAGTTTAACAATTCTAGCTTAATCCAGGTGTGTTTAATTAAAAAAACATTTATAATAGACAAACGTTTGTACGTTAATAAGTGGGTATGTATTGGGCAAACTATCACAGACTCAGAAGATCCATCAATCACTCAGCAATTCATTATGTGAATTATTATAATGAGTAAAAAGGAGTGATTTGACCCACCTTGCTCATTGCTTTGGTCATTACAATGCACAATTCCATAGCTATTCATGAAAAGGGAATGATGACTATTTCTGCTCATCCCTATACTACCCTGGATATCACCCCAAATAGAAAGAATTCAGGGTAAGAAGCCTGATAAGGTCAACCAACTCTCGAATTTCACCCTTATCAAGCTTTTTAATAGTTCATCTAATACTAAAATATGGGTTGTATAATTAAGGGCCCTACAACCAAATTTCCAAAACCTGTTTAGAAAGGATTGATTCACTTTCTCATAGAAACAAACTGTGAGAAATGTAAGTCTGTGGACAGCTCACAGCTCACTATGAGCCAACTGTAGAAGTGGACTCAAAGGGGTTTTCTCATTACAAGCTTTTGTGGGCATCTTAATCTTTCTCTCTTTCTTACAGCTTCAAATCCAGGGGTCTCTCCTCCCAGCAGACGTGTTTTCCCTCACTGAAGACTGGTGACATCATCATTCTGTGTGAGCAGTAGAAGGTAGAGGATGTCACAGTTCTGCAGACCTCCTGCACTGGTCAGTTCTCATGTCTGCAGAGCAGTCACCTCCCTTCACAAGCTCCTTGTAACCAGAACATCTGCATTAGTGTAAACAGTTATACATACAGCTTGAAATGATGAAACAAATGTGAGGAATGCACTTTGCTCCTTCCTCTGTTGTCAAGCAGGAGGTAGAGGGGGAGCAGTTTGCATTTCTTACCTTTGTTTCATAAGTTCAGGCTGTATAACTGTTTACAGCAACACAGGTGTTCTGGTTACAAGGAGCATGTGGAGGGAGGTGACAGCTCAGCAGACATGAGAACTTACCATTGCAGGAGGTCTGCAGAGCTGTGACATCCCCTCTGTGTATAAGGCTGTATTATATAGGGGAGAGTGAATCTAGAATCTAGAGACTCAGTAATTGCTCAGAACCTTCACTTAGAGCTATCACTGAGAGAAGGTGACAGAGGAGCTTAAGCAGCCATTATTACACAGCTCAGAGTGCTCAGACAATGAGAACACAGATACAGACAACAGCCATTTTCACTTTCATTTTACACAGCTTATAGGGAAGTGAGTGTAGGCAGCCAATCACTGCACATGGGGCGTGTCCTGCCCAGAGGGCATATCTCAACAGGACTGAATGAAATATCAAGCAGCCAATCACAACACATGGGGCGTGGTCTGACCACTTGCTGTACAAATAACTCTAGACATGCACAGATTAACTCATAGCTGCTATACTAAATGATTTAGGTAATGCAAACCAGTTGCAAAAGTGCTTGTTTTTACTGTCCCCATCATTACAGATATGATCTTTGTAGCGAGAAAACCCCTTTAACAAGATGGACAATACATTTTAGATCCAATACTCTCTGAACTTTTTTAGACCTTAGTTATCAATGGTTTAAGAAAAGAAAATGAAAAACAAATAGGTCTTGTACCCTGAGAAAGATATATGACTTTATAACTGTTCTTCAGCATCTGATTCCCAGGAACATGACCTGTAAAGACAGAAGTGTCTGAAAAAGGGCAAGTAATGTTCATAACCATGGTAATAACAAGTTATGTGAGCCTGAGAGAAGAGCCCTGGTAGGAAAAGTAGGTTATCTACTCTTCGATTTCCTACCCTAGTCTAAATCACTACTTCTTAAGGTGCATGGCAGACCTCACTGGTAAAGAGGTAAGGTTCATACACTGTATGATCATACAGCATATGGCTTTTTTTGCCAACAAAAGGTAGCGCACAAGGCATCATTTAACATATGGATGTCCCTGTTTATATATCTTATACGTGAAGTTTATAGTTAAAGGAATCTTGCCTCCATAGACTTTGATGGCATATCTGGGACGCGCATCTCTCTTGGAAACGGGCCATGAAAGCTTCAGCTTAGAATGGAGAGACAATTGCGCTTGCTCATAATGCTTCATTGTGTTCTATAAGAGTTCCGAGTACAGCCGAACACAATGCTCACCTGTACTCAAAACTTCCATAGAACAGAATTAAGAGTCATGCACAACTGTGACCGACTTTTCATATTGAGCCGAAACTTTCAGTGGGCCATTCCTGAGATAGGTAGGACCCAGAGGTGATATAAAATGGCAGTTTTTAGACCTTATCTAGATTTCCCTGAAAGTCTGCCACAATTCAACAATAGATTCTTGATGTTAAATGTGGATGTAAATGATGTTTGGTGGTCATTGATACTATGATGCTTTGCCTATTGGGTGATGCGACCCAGAGCCTGGATGCTAAGCTGGCAATAGTGGTGTTTTGTTTTTGGGTCACATCTGTTGAGTGTTGCTGAAGTCTTGGTTGTCATGCTTTGCTATGCCTACTAGTGTTAGAACCTATATAATAGAGGTTGCTGTAAAGTGGCCTTACAAGGTTTAATCAAATTCTGACCATCATGTTCATTTTTATAAATTTTTATAGTATGAAGATGAGCAGTCCATGTCTTTTCTTCTACAATTTTGGGTATTTATGTGGAGATGTTGGTGAGGATTGTGCTGTACATTTACCATGGATTCTACTAATTTTGACAATCTACTATGTTCTCTGGTTTTCATATTGTATTGTAAATCTGTAACAAAATCCACAGCAAATCTGCCATGTCTATACTCAGTCATAAAAGGATATTCTAGCCATAGACATTTATTACCTATTCGCTGGTGGGGTGTTATATGTAGCTAGAATACAACTTCAAAGCGGTGGCACCCAGATCAGGTGCCAAAATAGGATTATCATCCACACTGGGATTAAGGGATTGTGCTCTACCATTGTAAATATAAAATTCAGACATTTCTATAAGACATGTTAGAAATTTACCTTGGATTTGCCCTAATGCTGCCTGCATGATGTGCTATCAAAATTGAATTATTTGTAAACAGTTACCGTTTCAGTACTAGTTAAAGAGAACCTGTCACATAGTTTTTGCCCCCCTGGCTGAGGACAGAACAAGGTAGTGTCAGACCTGCTGTTTCCAGTGCTGTGTCCCTTATTCTGTAAGATGCTGTAGTTTTCGTGTATTTTATGCTCAAATCTGCAGTCTTCAGCCAGAAGAGTCATTCGAAGAGTCCTTCAGAGTGTCAGTTTTTTTCAAACCCAGCCAATCGGAGGCTAGCCCCACCTACCTCAACTGACAAACCTATTACTTTGAATAGGTAGAAACAGGTGAATAACTGTCAGTGGGCGGAGCTAGAATTTGGTGGGTGGAGCTAACACCTGCTCATGAATAAGATTTAAGGGGTAAATGCTCTAAAACTACAGCATCTTACAGAATAAGGACACAAGAGCTGGGAACAGCAGGTCTGACACTAGCTTGTGCTGCCCTCAGCAAGGGGGGCACAACCTATGTGACAGGTTCCCTTTAAGATACAAACTTCATTTTTTCTAAGGAACCATATGGAAATCTATGACAGTGCTTTGAAAGAGGAGAAAGTAAGTGATAAGCTATGCTTCACATTAAGACAGTTGGACTGGCCCATCAGAGGACCAGAGTATGCTCCGATGGGCCCTGGGTTCGACACATGTAATGCCAGTTTTCAACTGTAAGGATGCTCTGAGGATGTGCATAGAGTTAGAAACATGCTGCGGAGCTCGGCGCCCACCAGAAATTTACCAGCTCTCTTCGGTGGGCTCCAGACTTCAAGGCATATTCTAATTGTATGTGAGTCCTTGGAATGCGCATACAGTTGAAAACTATGGCCGCCGACTACTGTGGACCGCAAGCAAAACCTATGGCCCACAGTAGTAAGCAGCACAGGGAGCTGTGCCACTATGTCTCCTAGGCCAAACGCTTAAGGGTATGTTTACACAGCTGATTTGGACACTGTCTGGACACTGATTTCTCAGTGTCCAAAACGGCATCAAAACAGCATCAAAACCTTCTTTGCATCTTCAGAAGAGGTTTTGAGGAGGTTTAGATGAGGTTTTTGAGACGTGCGTTTTAGGCGCAGATTTAGATGTGTTTTTTTTGGGCAGCTTTGATGAAGTTTTCAGCGAGATTTTATCTTGACCAGCCTACAACATTACAACTTTACAAACCGCATGCAAAACCACATCACAACCTCACCAAAAAGCACGCTGAAAACCATGGTTTTGAAGCTCTCCATTGATTCCTATGGGGATTTTCAACATTGAAAAGGCTTTGAAAATTTACACGACACTCCTTTTTCAGCGCCCAGAACAGCGTCCAAAAATGTGTATTGTGAACTGCAACACGGTTTTACATAGGAATCAATGAAAATGAACTGGGGGCCTTTGGCAAGCCTTTTGGATGCTGTTTTAGGTGTGGAAACACTCCGAAAACAGTGCTGAAAATAGGGTCCAAATCAGCAGTGTGAACTTACCTTTAGGTATAGTCCTGAGGCTTTTGGCCAAGGAGAGGTGCGGAGCAGCTTTTTGGCATAGGCAGCGTGATGACGTCACGTCCCCACATTTGACACGAGCTCCCTATGTGAGTTGATCGGTGGAGTAGCGGGGAGAGATGAGTATATATTTTAAAAAAAATTTTTAGAGGGTCTACATATCTACCTACATGGGTTCTATATATGTACCTACCTACCGAGGGTCTATACCCGTCTACACTGGGTCTATATACCTACCTACAGGGGGCCCACCTTCCTATACCTACCTACAAAGAGTCGACCTACCTACAGAGGGCCTTATATCTACAGGGGCTTATATGACTACATGGGGTTTATATACCAACCTACAAGGGGCCTATAACCCTACTTACCTACTTACAAGAAGCTTAAATACCTATCTACATGGGAATTTATACTTATCTACAGGGTGTCTAACTACATACAGGGGGTTTATATAACTACCTACAGAGGGTCTATATATCAACCTATAGGACATATATACCTACAGAGGGTCTATATGACTTCAGGGACCCATATATTTATCTACAGGGGGCCCATATCAACCTACAGGGCTCTCTATACCTACAGTGGTCCTACCTACAGGAGCCCATATTTTTTATCTACAAGGTTCAACCTACCTACAAGGGGCCTATATACCTTCCCTGTTCGTATGCGAGAGATGGTGCATTTTGCAGCCGTACCGAGGATCCCTGTGTGAACCTGCTCTTACATGATTTTTAGCTCCTACTAGCATTTTGTTAGGCAGCCTGGACATTTCCACCCTGTGCTCACCTGAGCGGCTGGTAATTACACACAGCTGGTGCCTGCGTTCAGCCTTGATACTGTTATCAGAGAACTTGTTTCTATTTCAAATATAAAAAAATGATATCAAAGCAAGTAGCGAGGTGACACAAAGAGGGGACGTTTGGTTTTCATTTTTCCGGCTAGTTCACAAATATTCCTGGTTGTTATTTTTGTGGCTCTTTGCTGTGCTGTAGCCCCGAGATACCAAACAGTCGCTACCATTCCCCAACAGACGACAAACAGTCCCAGGGAGGATTAGCAGCAGAAACAAAACAAGCGGATGTGTTATTTTCAGTTCCACGATGAGTGGATAGAGGCAGCTTAGTATTCAAGTCACCAATCAATCTCTGGCAGCCTTTATGTTTTAAAGGAACCTGTCGCCTAAAAATAATCTAACTCTTTGATTAGCAGAATGATCAGGTTTATGAGGTGAAATGGTGGAAGATAAATACTACAGGCTCTTGCTGCATTTGGTGCGGCCATCGTTATAAAATCTTTGATAGTTTAAGGCACATAACATGGGAAGGGATGATCTCTCCTTAAGGAGAGCACCGAACGAACGGCTTGTAGAGTTTTTGTTTTGCCTTTTCGCCCTCTACTTAGCATCTGCATATCACAAGGCATTATGGGAAAGGGGCTGAGAAGCCCACAGCACCCTCTGTTGGTTGTAACAAATCCTCAATTTGCTTTTGACCCACCGAGTCTTGAGAAAGCAAAAAGGATTTTTTAGCCAAGCCAGTATCTCTCATCTACAGACAACGCTGTTTCGGGATTTTTGTCCCTCTTCAGTGCAGAGTAGAGAAGATACTGGCTGGCTGTGTGGGAGGCATCGAGTAGCTCAGGAAGGGAAGATCTCTCCTTAAGGAGAGCACCGAACGAACGGCTTGTAGAGTTTTTGTTTTGCCTTTTCGCCCTCTACTTAGCATCTGCATATCACAAGGCATTATGGGAAAGGGGCTCAAGACTCGGTGGGTCAAAAGCAAATTGAGGATTTGTTACAACCAACAGAGGGCGCTGTGGGCTTCTAGAGCCCCTTTCCCATAATGCCTTGTGATAGGCACATAACATGTTCATTCATGATCTACTGATTGCCTTGTCTGTGATCACTTATGACACTTGCATTTGCCACCATGTTACAGAACTTTTACTGCACTGGCTTCTCAATGCTGGGATCACACTGCAGCTTGTTTTGCTGCTATGTGTTTTGTAGAATTTCTTGTTCACACATTGCATAAAATGACACACTGTTATGTTCACACAAACGCGAGTTTTTAAGCATGTTTTTTCATGCATTTCTTATGTGCACTTTCTTCATTTATTGCATATTTGCAATAATTAACTTTTAGAGACTGCAAAGAGGGACACATCAAGCCACGCCTCCAACCACACGCAAGCAAGTGACATCACACCAGGGCACGCCTCTAAGCACACCCAAACACATGACATCACACCAGGGCACACCTCTAAACACACCCAAATACAAGACATAACACCAGGGCACTCCTCTAATCACACCCAAATACATGACATCACACTAGGGCACACCATTAACCACACCCAAATACATGACATCACACCAGGGCACGCCTCTAACCACACCCAAATACATGACATCACACTAAGGCACACCATTAACCACACCCAAAAACATGACATCACACCAAGGCACGCCTCTAACCACACCCAAAAACATGACATCACACCATGGCACGCCTCTAACCACACCCAAATACATGAAATCACACCAGGGCACACCTCTAACCACACCCAATCACATGACATCACACCAGGGCACCCCTTTAAACACAACCAAATACATGACATCACACCAGGGCACGCCTCTAACCACACCCAAATACATGACATCACACCAAGGCACTCCATTAACCACTCCCAAACAAATGACATCACTCCAAGACACACCTCTAACCACACCCAAGCACATGACATCACACCATGGCACGCCTCTAACCACGCCCAAAAAATGACATCACTCCTAAACACACCTCTAACCACACCCAAGCACATGACATCACACCAGGGCACGCCTCTAATCACACCCAATTACATGACATCACACCAGGGCACGCCTCTAATCCTGCCGCAAATACATGACATCACACCAGGACATGCCTTTAACCCTCCCCCACCCAAAAAAAAAACATGACATCACACCAGGGCACGCCTTTAACCACAACCAAATTCATGACATCACACCAGGGCACGCCTCTAACCCTGCCGCAAATACATGACATCACACCAGGGCATGAACCAAAACCCCCCCCCCTAAAAAAAGATACATGCCCTCACACCAGGGGAAAGCCTTTAAAAAACCCCTTCCCCCCCCTAATACATGACATCACACCAGGCACACCCCCCAACCCCACCCAAATAAAAATCCCA